>JANKKC010043775.1:0-13317 GCA_026225755.1 Bursera bipinnata | reverse complement strand
TATATATATGTATGTATATATATACATATGTATATATATATATATATATATAGGGGATGGAATATATATTTTGACACAAATTTAGATAAAAAATGATAATCATTCATCCACAAAATCTAATGCTTGAGATGGTTGATGAGTTGATATAATTAAATATATTTTGTGGATGAATAACTAAAATTTTATATCTAGATTTGTGTTAAAATTTTTTTTCTCAAAAATCTCTTTCCATATAGATACTAAGGATGGTTGTGCGAGGCTAGTGCTAGCGAAGTTCGCATTCGGTGGTAGACTCACGCTCAAAGTCTATGTATGCATGTGGCACCTAAATATATTATTTGAGAAACAGGGATTTTAGAAGTATAGGACGAAGAAAAGATCCAAAGGCAAACGAAAGGATAGCTGATTTTTTTTAATCATATTTAATTAAAATGATATCTTTTGCAATTTATAGTTAGACTTATCAGTCTTTATGAGAGTTGATTACTTAAGCATGTTCTATATATGTATACAAATATAGGTTTCCTGTTTTTGTGAGAGAGAACAATGACAAAGTGTTTGAAATTCATAGCACTGGACCAGCTAAAGATTATTGACTGGATTCGTGCTAAGCAAAGCCAAATTGAGAAGTGGCAGATCGTATCAAACAAAATGAATATTTAATAATTTAGACTATTTATGTTGATTAGTATATTACTTATGGATGTATTAGTGACTAATTCTGCTATTAATGCTATTTAGTGATTAATTCTGTTGTTTCTATTAATGCTATTTAGTGACTAATTTTGCTATTAATGCTATTTAGTGATTAATTCTGTTGTTGCTATTAATGCTATTTAGTGACTAATTATGTTGTTAGTGGATATGTGGGGACCGTAAGTTCTAGAACCAGCTTGAAAGACTTGTAAAAAGTGTCACGACCCGGAATCCCTCATACAGGAATCCTGGGGTGACTATGTAAATAAATAAAGAAAAAAATAAATAAAACCAATAATATACTTTTTAATAAAACATTTATACTAAAAATACATGTTATAAAATTTTTCTTTAAATAATACATAGAAACGACTCGCTTGACTACCCAAACATACCCATGACTGTCCGAGATCCTTTACGTGAGCTCTGAACCATCTCCTGTAGACTTCTGACCTTGAGTACTTGTGGAGGAAGGGATGAGCAACACAGCCCAGTAGGAATTTCTAACACTATAGAGTTCTATAACATTTTACATACATGCAAGTATCAACCAAACAAACAGCGCTCACTATCGTCACCGATGACACTTCATATTCCCGGTGAGTTAGGCGGCAAGATGGGTGGTGATGGGAAGCTCTTGGGACGCTGGTCACGGCGGAGGCCTCCGTTCGTCGTTCTGAGGCCTACATTCTTTATAATGATGTTGGAAAGATTTGACAACGTCAACACCGATCTCCTTCCTCCACCTTCGACAGCGGCTGCCACCAGTCGAGATCTCTTCCTCTCTGCCTGAGGATCCCGGAACTGGTCCTTGATCAACCGTCTGATGCTGAAATCGTCGGGGATCATCGTAAAATGGTTCGACTACCATTTCTCTGATCTGCCCTCTTCGGTAGTCCTATTGCTTTGCCATCGGTGCCGTTGAACTCAGTTCATCGAGAATAATTCAGTGGTGGTGACCATTTGCTCTTCCCGATTGTCGATCATTTTTTTCGGTGGAAGGACACCATTCGCGACTAGCCATGGATAATTATCGGTAGCCCCCTCACCTTGCTTGCTTGACAGTTTCCTCATTTCAGTGACACCCTCTGTAATTTGGATCTTGGCAGTTTACCCCTGCCATGTGTTTTACAACAAGGACCCCCAAAGGTTTTCAGCTTGCGATCTCACCTCCACTTGGTTAATTTAGTATAATTTACAAGGTTTTCAGCTTAGTGATCGTTGAGTGGAATAGGAACAAAAATATAGGTATACAATGATAGACATACACGTGAGATTTGACGAGTGCACAAATTGGCCTAGTCGAGTGTACAAGAAATCCGAGGGGAAAGTATTGGATTGGTATGATACAGATAGCCGTGCCTTGTGTGAATGATCCCTGTGAAACTCTGGATAGCCTAGCTTGTGTGCAAGGATCCAGGTGACATACAGATTGATCTATGAACCTATTGTGATACGGGACAGATTTGTGGAGATCATTTATGATATGATTTCTGGTGTTAGGCCTTAGGTGGGCCCGTGATGATCCATGACCTATGGGGAAACACCTATGATATGTTATGTTGACAGTGTTAGGCCTTAGGTGGGCCTGCGATGATCCGGGACCTAAGGGGAAACACCTATGATATGTTATGTTGATAGTGTTAGGCCTTATGATGGCCAATCACTATGAGCCCCAAAGAAAACACCCTTGATATGATTTGGGTGTTAGGCCTTGATGTGGCTAACTAATCTGGAGCCCAAGAAAAATACTGATAATATGGTTTGAGTGTTAGGCATTGAGGTGGCTAGTTGATATTGAGCCCAAGGAAAATACCCCTGGTATGATTCGGGTGTTAGGCCTTGAGGTGGTCAGTTGATCTGGAACCCAAGAAAAACACTTTTGTTATGATACTAGTGCTAGGCCTTGAGGTGGCCAACTGATCTAGAGTCCAAGAAAAATACTAGATTGGAAATTTGTATACATGAGGTGACTGTGGTGTTCGAGATGTATAGTTGAACCGTATGTGTGGCGATGGTTCTGATTGAAACAGGGAAATTTCTAGCAATGATTGAGTTTGATGTGTGAGTTGTCTTGTGGTAACCTGGATTTACGGAAACAGTGATTCAGGGGTGTTAGTAAAAGATTTTAAAGTTAAAAATCATAATATGACGTAATTATGACGTATATAGGGTGACATGAACGTGTTGACGTCGTGTATATGAGTGTTTAGGGGTTTTCAAGAGTTTTAAAAAAAGTGGACTAAAATATAATTTTATGGGGGTTCGTAGATTTTTTGTCTTTAGTGCCGATCGTGACATTTTGAGGGTCACGATATGGGAAATGGATAAGGACGAGTCGGTGATGAGATGCCGAGACTTTTTGATCAGGATTCATTCCCGTTAAAGGTTTAAAAAATTATAGAAACACCCCCAGAAGCCAAAGTCTATATAAACTGTAAAGGAGGTCAGCAGTTAGAGGTAATTGCAAAGATACCCCCATTCATCGGAGAAGGCGTGCTCACTGCTATCTCCATTGACGTTTCGTATTCTCGACGAGTTAGCCACCATGACCGGTGGCGATGGAATCGTCTCAGTTACCTGAGCTCAGTGTTGGTGGTTGTTTCCCCTTCCGGTGCCAAAAATACCGTAGATCAGGCCTGGATAGTCCGCCTTCATCAATTGCTGTCGATCGACTTTGGCATCGTCAGCTCCTGACACCGGTGGCGATGGCTTTGTCTCGGTGTGAGGAGTCCCAACGTGGTCTCTGATTGACCGTCCGAGGTCGGATCACCAACAACAAGCCCTGACAGTCTCTACCACGTCGTTCATCGATTTGCTGCCTCCCGTTGTCAATTGCCATCGCCGATGGTCGGGACAAGTCCCCTTCACCGAGACGATCACGGTGGTATCCTCTGTTCACCATTCCCGACCATCAATCGTGTTCTCTGGTGACAAACCGTGAAACACGGCTGAGATAACAAATTACAGTCAGCCCCCTCACCATGTTGACTTGGCAGTTACACTCCCATGGCACCCCCTTCGGTTTTAGATGTTGGCAGTTCACCCCCTGCCACGTGTGACGATGTAAGGACCCCCAAGTGCTGTCAGGTTAGCAATATCACCCCCATTTGATTGTTTATGTGTAATTTATGGATTTACAGTAATGCCCCTATATGTAAAATATCTGTTTAACCCCTGATTTTTGGTTTTGCATGATTAGACTCTGCGACTATGAGGACTCTTCTGAAATCACCGGAATGCATGGATTTACTATACGGATGAGGGATAGAGAGAGAATGAGGTTCGGAAGCTATAGTTCAGATATTGAGGTAGGGATTTCTGACGATACTTTTTTGTAATATTTTGACATGCATATAGACTTATTTTATTGTTGTGGCTTAGGGAATAGAGACTGTGTATGATGAACAAATAGGTACATTAGATGATTAGATAGATCGAGACGTTATGGACGTGTGTGCGGTTCTACAAAAATACTCAGTAAGGTGGGAAATCGGACGGACACATATGATTGTATCGCTGGATGGTTTATGTGAGTAGGATTAAGGATGAGGCATATCACGTATGACCATACGGGAGGTTACGACTAGAGTTAGGGATAGTATGTGTCAGTAGGTTATGGAATGGACGATACGCGGATGATACGCGTATGTCCATGGGTTACAAAACGGATGAGATGGGTGGTGAGAGGATCAGATATATGGAATGCGAGACACGGTACATGGGTGTACACGTATTATGAGATGTACATGCCATGGGAATGTGGTATTCGTGTATTGTGGGATGGATGAAACATGAGGGATGTCTGAGAACGTGTCCGTAAGTAATGAGACTTATGTGACACGGGTGGTATGTGAATATACGTCATAGGATAAGTGTGCAGTACGTAAGTGAGACTGTACGAGCTAGTGGTAGTTATTGAATGGTCTTAGGACTGGATCGTTTGTACATGGTAGAGTAACCGAGGTAGGCTCGGTATAGATTATTTACGTATACTAGTGAGATTGTAGTATGGAATAGGTTCTGATATGTAGGTGTACAATGATGGACATACACTTTAGGTTTGATGGGTTTGTTCATTATACGAGTGGACCTCAGGTTGATTTTGGAGTATCGGACGTGAGTGTATAACTCAAGTAGACGTGTCGCCTATAAGGCAATTATATGATTGAAAGCGGGAAACATATGATAGTGTTTTTAGTGTGTACGAGAGGTAAAGTGTGACTAGGTATATTTATGTGTGATTGTGTGATGCATGTATGTATATAAAATATTATAGAACTATATAGTGTTAGAAATTCCTACTGGACTATGTTGCTCATCCCTTCCTCCACAGCTACCGAGGTCAGGAGTCTAGCGACGTGATCCCGAACTCACATAGAGGAACTCGGATGGTTTTGGACATGTCTGGGTAGTCATGGTGAGTTGTAAGTCAGTGTCTATGTGTCGGTCTTAAAAAAAAAATTTTGCAACCGGTTTTCAAGTATAAATGTTTTATGCTAAATGTTTTTTAGTACTTTTACTTTACTTATTTACATAGTGACCTTCGGGATTCTTGTATAAGGGATTCCGGGTTGTCACATGTCTTATGCATGCTTGGTTGTTAAAATATTATAGAACTGTATAGTGTTAGAAATTTTTACTGGGCTGTGTTGCTCATCCTTTACTCCACAGGCACCCGAGGTCAGGAGTCTAGCAAAAGTGATCTGGAGCACACATAGAGGATCTCGGATAGTATTGGACAGTTTGGATAGACAGGGTGAGTTGTGAATTGGTTTTCGTTTGTTTATTTTAAAAGAAAAATTTTGTAACCCATTTTTCAGTATAAATATTTTGATAAAATTGATTTTAATTGATTTTATTTTATTTATTTACATAGTCACCCCCCAGGATTCCTATATAAGGGATTTCGGGTCATGACATCCTCATATTTAACCAAAGGTTTTATATGAACTGTAGCAGCCCGGAATCCTTTACACAAGAATCCCGAGGGTCACTATGTAAATAAGTAAAGTAAAAGTATTGAAAAACGCTTAACATAAAACATTTATACTTGAAAATCGGTTATAAAATTTTTTATTTAAAATAGACACATAGACACTGACTCACAACTCACCATGACTACCCAGATATGTCCAATACTATCCGAGATCCTCTATGTGAGCTCTGGATTACGTCGCTAGACTCCTGACCTCGGGTACCTGTGGAAGAAGGGGTAAACACCACAGCCCAGTAGGAATTTCTACACTATACAGTTCTATAACATACTAATCAAATACATGCATCACACAATCACACACAATCATAGAGTAGTCTTTGTTACTCAAGTGTATCTGATCCCGCCATACGACCTTCCCTCAGTACAGCTATAACCGTCGTCCCAATCGTGATGTCCAATCCATATCATACTGCCCCTCACATAACGTCCGTACTCTAATTATATCCTCACATACCGCTTCATGTGGTATACGTAACCCATAATCCACTTCGGGTCCATGCTCATAGCCCAATCACAAACATTCATCGGATCCCTCAACTGATCGTGTATTTCGTAAAACTGCCTATATGTCTGTAACGTCCCAATCTATCTAATAATCTAATATACCTATTCGTCCATCAGACACAAGTCTCTATTCTCTAAGCCACAACAGTAAAGTAAATTTGTATGCATGTCAAAACATAATAGAATAGTACAGTTAGGAACCCCTACCTTGATATCTGAACTGTAGTTCCCAGACCTCCTCATCTCTCTTTTCCTCATCCGTATTGTAAATCCATGCGTTTAGGTGATTTCGGATGAGTCCACAGAGTCGCGGAGTCCAATCATGCAAAACCGGGAACCGATGGTTAAATGGATATTCTACATATCAGGGGTGTTACTGTAAATTTATAAATATACATAAACTAACCAAGCGGGGGTGATATTGCTAACTTGAAAACCCTTGGGGGCCCTTACATCGTCACACATGGCAGGGGGTGAACTGCCAACATCCAAAACAGAAGGGGGTGCCATGAAGGTGTAACTGCCAAGTCAACACAGTGAGGAGGCTGATGTAATTTATCACCTCAGTTGTGTTTCATGGTTTGTCATCGAAAAATATGATCGACAGTGAGTAACAACGAACGGAAGGCACCACTGTGATCGTCTCGACGAGGGGGACTTGTCCTGACTATCGATGACAGCAACTGATGGCGGGAGGTAGCAGATCAGTGAATGATGTGGTGTCACCTGTCGGGGCTCGTTGCCAGTGATCCAGGCCTCGGACGATTGATCGGAGACCACATCCGGACTCCTCACGCAGAGACGAAGCCATTGCCACCAGTGGTGGGGGCTGATGTCGCCAGAGGAGGGAGTTACGTTTCCAGCAACCGTGACTTCCAAGCCTGATCTACGACGACTCCGACGTCGAACAGGGAAACGACGACCACCACGACGATCAACGGGCCAAGACGGTTCCATCGCCACCGGTATCGTCGCCTATCTTGCTGAGAATGTGAACGATCGTCGGAGAGGGTCGGTGTTCATCTTCTCCGGTAATCCAGGGGTGTTTGAGTAGTTTTTTGAATATGCAAGGTCACTATACAGTTTATATAGAATTGGCTTTTGGGGTCTTTCTGTAATTTTTTAAACCTTCAACGGATGTGAATCTTGACCCCAAAGTCTCGGCATCTCATCACTGACTCGTCCTCATCCATTTTTCACTGACGTGACTCTCAAAATGTCACGGTTGGGTACTAAAGATGAAAAACTGAAGAACCCACATAAAATTACGTTTTAGTCCACTTTTCTGAAAACTCCTGAAAACCTCTTAATACTCATGTACACGACGTTGTCACATCCGTGTCACCCCATGATTACCAAAAATTCACCATTTTACGATTTCTAATTTTGAAATCTTTCACTTACACCCCTAAATCACTGTTTCCTAAAATTTGAGTTACCACATGAACTCTCCGTAGCAGAAAATTATTTCCATTAAACTTGGAAAATTGCAAAACGTAAATTCTTCTCATAGATATTCTTGCATATCCATATATCTGCAACGCTTGCTCAGATACCAATTGTAAGAAAATAAATGAAATATTCTAGCTCAAGCAACACTAGAAAAAACAGAAATAAACTTGAAAAATAAAACACTACTCTTTTTTTACAATCAATAAAATACAAAAGCTTATATAGTAGACATATCCTAATTTCAATTAGCTAATGAAACTTAGTAATATTAAAACAAACTAAATAACTAAGCATAATTCAAATTTAATTAGAACTTACTAAATTCATATCTAACTTGGATTTCTAATGAATATTCTTGGTTTAAATTCCAACAAGCGCATCGAATCTTAATTAAAGGATGCACATGAAACTGATGAAAGATTTTCTGAAGGTTAGTTACAGGTTTCCGGTTTTTGAGGAAAGAGAATTATGACAAACTGTTTCTGTTGGGATTGTGTTCGTTTTCTAATTCAAGTTAACTTCTACTAGTAGTAGGAAAAGGAGAAAGAATAAGAAAATAGAGTTGTACAGTAAGTAGGAGTTCTACTCCTATTAGGATTAAAAGATCCCTAATAAACCTATAAATACAAAGGTTGAGAATTAGTTTTAGTAATAAGAGAGTGACTAGACATAAAAGATAAACACCCTTATAGGGATTGGGAGAAACATGAAAGAGATGTAGGCATAACACTAGGGATTGAGCAAGTGAAAAAGGAATAAGTTCAGAGCTCTCAAATATTGGATATCGGGTAGAATACCAAGTTTGGTGTGTGTTCTCTTGTTCTATTGTATAATTATGATCTAATGGATTTATCTCCTCATTCGTGAATGTAGAAAATTAATGTCGAACCACGTTAAATATTGTCTCTCTTTGTGTGATGTGATTAATATGTTTCTATATAATTTCTTACAGTTTGAAATTCAAAGCAATCTAGGGACCCAGTTGAAAAGTGTTGCTTGAAAATTAGTTGATAGTATACAAACAAAAGGATTAATTAGTAATTTTGAGTGATTAAATTGTGTTGTGAGCTTGTAATCCCAACTTCCCAATAAGTTAAGCTACAAAGTGAATAGGTTTTTTATGTACCTTTTCACTCTTATAATTTGTAAAAAGGGTATTGCCTCTCAACCCTCCATCATTTTTTATTTTTTGTAAAACCAAACATCCCACTGAATCAAAACTAATAGAAAAACCCCAAAATCATAATCTCCATTAGTCATATTTAACAATGCTCAGGAAGAATTTAGGATAATTACATAACAACCCTTATTAACCATAAAATAATATAAATAACCCTATTTTTTGTAATCATTTGAAATTAATTAATATTATGAGATCATTATCAATATTTTATTAACTAAAATACAAAATAATATAAATCTTTAAAAATTAAAAAAATTACAAAAAAATAATAAAGATATATTTCATATACTAAATAATTTTTATAAATTTAAACAATTTACTAAATAATTTCACTAACTAAAATTATTTAGTTTTTAGTAAATTATTTTTTTCAATTTACTAAAATTATTTAATAAATGAAATATATTTTAATTACTAAATGTATTTCATTAACTAAATAATATTTATAAATTTAAATAATTTACAAAATAATTTTTATAAATTAAGCAAATAAGTTATTAACTAAAAACTAAATAATTTAAGTAAATTTAAATAATAAAATATATTTCCTATACTAATTGTATTTTGAAATATGATTTTGATTATTCGACGTATTTTTTTTTGTCTGCTCTTGATGATTTAAAGTCGAACAACCCTTAGTCATACAGTAAGATAATCAATGGTCAAATGATTTGATTTGTTAACTTGGTCACGTCTGATAAGTGAGATGCAGATAAATTGATAAATTTGTTAATCCATTATAAATTTAAAAAATAATCTAATTTAATATGAAAATAGCTCATGATTTAAAAAAATTATTATTTACTTATATTTTAAAGTATAAGTTAGCACAACTTATTTGTAATTATTTTATTTATTTAATAAAAATTAACCACTGATTTGATAACTAACTTTTGTATCAAGTATTAACATCAATCGTTATAAAACAGGGTATTTACTTGCTTAATTTATTAAAATTATTAAATTTTATAAATATTATTTAGTAAATGAAATATATTTAGTAATTAAAATATATTTTATTATTAAATAATTTTAGTAAATTAAGCAAGTAAATTTTAGTAAATAATTTACTAAAAACTAAATGATTTTAGTAAGTGAAATTATTTAAATTGTTTAAATTTACAAAAATTATTTAGTATATGAAATATATCTTTATTATTTTTTTATAATTTTATAAAATTTTAATTTTTTTTTAAATTTTATATTTTAGTTGATAAAATATTGATAATGCCTTCACAATATTAATTAATTTTAAAGGATTACCAAAAATATGGATTTTTATATTATTTTATAATTAATAGGGTTTATTCTATAATTATCATAAGTTTTTACTGTAGCACTGTTAAATATTGCTAACAGAGGTTATAATTTTAGGGATTTTGTATTGGTTTTGATTCAGTGGTGTATTTGGCTTTACAAAAATATTTGAGGGGGGGTCGAGAATACATACCTCATTTGTAAAGTCGAAGCATTGAAATAGTATCATTTATTTCTAATTCATGTCACTTCCATACATTCATGAATCCTTCTACATCTTATAGACTTATGATTTTTTAATTCTTAATTACTAGGTTCTAAATTTAGACCTTATATTATATTCTACTAGCTAGATCGCTAGATCGCAAATCTTTTGTAACAGTATATCACTTTCGTCCATTCCTGTTTATGTTGCAAAATCTACGAGATATGGTCATAGAAATATAAATCTGGCCAATTTTTCTACGAAGAGAGAGTGCGTACCGACAAAGTATCCTTTCTATTTCATGTTATGAATTTTAATGCTCGGTAGGTTGTAGACGATTGGTAAAGTATCATGTTTACGTGCTGCAATGTAAATCATTTTAGGTGGTTGTGTCCAACTAAGAATATAAAAATATTGTAATTGCGAGCACTGGTAGGCTAGTTTTGTCTAGTAGATATTAAATATGAAGACCGATCAAGGGATAGACCTCATAGTCATCACCTTATTCGAGTTATCTTCTTAATTGTCTAGATAGCTTATCTTTGGATTAAACTTTCAATTTAAATAAATGGCTTTTAGTAGTAGTTGGATTTAGTTAAGTATCCTTATATTCTAGATATTCATAGGACTTGGTGAAATTAATTGAAAAAAATTAAAGCAATTGGCCCAACAGAGAAGTGTGTTTGAGTTTTGATCTATGCTTGAAAATTTTTGACATTATAACCTTTTGCTAGATATCGACATGCTCGAAAGTGTTTGATAGTATTCGACAGTTTGCTTTAAGCATTAGATATCCACATTTGGCAGGATATGTCGAGTATCAAATGATTTTTGATAGATGGTGTTGAGGTCTGAATCATGATGTCTAAATTTTTTAAAAATTGATCAAATTTGAAAAAAGATCCTCTACTTTGGATTATTTTTCAGGTACTTCAAATTAATTTAATACATAATGATCACCTATTTCAATATATAACTACTAAAAAGGGAACTAAAAGATTTTTAGTGTTAGAAATTCATTCATCCACTTTATCTGTTTGAGGAGTAGAAATCAAACAATATCTTGAAAGTTCATCCACTTTATTTCTTTGGAAAAAAAAAAAAAGAAAAATCTCTAGCTAGGGATATTATTATTATTCATGAGAAAGTTTAGGTTTCCGGTTTCCAAGAAGGGAGAGCAATGACAAACTGTTGAAATTCATAGCACTCCCAGGGACCCAGATGAAAATTATTGATTTAATTAAAATTTTTACTCCAATGAATAAACTAATATAAAGCGTAAAGGGTATTCATCTTCTTACTACTATCTATAAAGTCATGTATTGAAAAAGTATCCCTTCTATTTGATGTCATTTTCTTGATCTGAAGTTTAGTCAGCTGTACACAATTGGATTTTGGTTGATTGTGTCCAAAATCAAAGCCGTACAACGGAGAAAATAAAGATTGTATTCTAGGAGCAGGGATTGGTTAGGTTTGTCTTATTCATATTAACGATAAGGACAGATGATAGAGCTATGAATATCAACGAAAGATTTGATTTTGTTTTATTCAAAGATAATCTTTAATTTTATTTATAAAGGGTGGGTCTATCCCCTAATGCACTTTCGACAAATCAACACCATAACTCATTTTAATAAAAAAATAAAATAAATTATTAAATCATCCATGACCTTTAAAAATAAGAGTGTAGAAGAATATAATTTATAAGTTATATATGGCAAAATAAATCAATATTTGAGATTAAATAGATTCTCATTAAAAAAAAAAAATAGATGGGAGTAAACAAAAGAAAACAAAAATTTGTCAATTGTAGGAAAAAAAAAAAAATAGCACTTTAATTCTAGCACACAAGATTGCTTACTCTTAATTAAAACTGACGAAATACAAAACCTTTAGTAATAGAAATCAAATAGTTAAACTTAATTCAAATTTAATTAGTAATTATTAAATATATATTTTTCTTAACATTGATTATCTAAGAAATATTTTAATTTAATTAAATCGTATGCTTGGTTCAATTTCCGAGTTTACATCTTTTAAACCTAGCTTTAACAAAATCATAAAATCAATATATGATTTCTTGTAATATCAACCATAACCATCCATCTTGTTTTAGAGTTAGAATCCTTGAATCATTGATAAATTTCATAAGAAATTACTTTTCTGCCTGTCCCAATAACTTCCCAGGAGCCGATTTACTTTGGATTTCACAGTAGAGGAAAGTCATATGGCAACCAATTTGACACGTCAGCAATAATTTCAATTTATTCAAGCAATGCCTTTATGACGGTAGAGTCAGGCTCCAGATCATCATCTTCATTACCTCCCTGCTATTCTCCTAGAACGTTCAATCTATATGCCAAGAAAACCATATATGTCAAGTCAATTAGTCGCTATGTATCATCAAGTTCACTAGTAAAAACATGACTTGAGAAAGAACCTTTTGCTACACGTCCACCAAGTATAGTATACAAGTAGGAGTAGCCACATGGCTAGTCCATGAAGAGATGGAATCTAGCTTCATAATTCTATCTTCATTGCCATTTTTTAAACAAAATTTTGAATTATGAGTTTCGATTCTTGTTGTTTGCATAACCAAATCAAACTGTACCAAAAGCTTCTTTTTTGTCCCTTAACTTGAATTAAGACATATCTAGAACCCAATTTTTTCTTTCTCAACCTGTCACGATCCAGATTTTTGAAACAATGTTATGGAGTTGTAAGTGAAAGATTTCAAAGCTTAAAATTTTGAATCTGTATATTTTTGACACGTGTTGAATGAGATATATGTATTAATGATGTGTACATATGTATTTGGATGTCACAAATGAATTTGAGAGTTTTCTAAATTTGGGACTAGAACATGATTTTACATGGGCACGTTGATTTTTCATCTTTAGTACCTGATATTAGTATTTTAAGGGTCACGTAAGTGTGGATTAGATGAGAATGGGTTGGCATTGAGATGCCAAGACTTCGAAATAGGATTTGTGATGAAGGTTTGAAAATTTGTACTTAGAA
>JANKKC010043774.1:0-13303 GCA_026225755.1 Bursera bipinnata | reverse complement strand
TTTTTTTATTAATTAAGGTGACGTTGAACTCCAAATAAATCCTTCGGCTGTAAAGTGTCCCCAAGTACAGATTTTTTCTTAAAAATGATCTTTCTTTTCGATAATTTAGATCTCATGCTTCATGGTCAACGTATACTCAACAATTATCAATTCGAACATCATTAGATCCCATTTAGTATTGGATATCTACCCACAGATCATTGTCAAAATGGATCAACAGTCAAAAATTTCAAACACGAGTCATTTTTCAACCAGTTCCTTAAATTTAATTCATAATTTGCAATTCTTTAATAAATAATTTCAGGTAAAAACCTATATAATTAAAAATAAATTAATGATTACCTTATATAAATATTATTTAAATTAATTAATAAATGATTTATAACAAATTACTTAATAATAAATCATGTGAAGTCAATTGACTAATAAATTTATATTTTACTATAAGAGATTTATTAGATAAAATATCAAGATATTAAATTTTTATTAGTTATAGTATTGATTCACATTATTATTAATCACTTTGAAGTTAAAATTTAATTATTCTAATTTTAATAAAGTGAAACCATATGACCCAACTACAATCCTTCAAAATCGAATATAATGTAGATAGATCATCAGAAAGCCTCCCACCACTGTCTTATTTGCTTTCAATTTCCGATTTTCATTAACTTGAAAATTCAGTTTTATTTTTAAGATTTTAAAAATATTTTACCCACCTTTTTTAAGAATAGACCAACTTTAATTTTATAATTTTTAACCTATTAATATCTAATTAAAAAATTAGGAAAATTTATAAAGTTCATATGGACATACGTGTCACATGTGATATTATAGTAAAAAGATTAATGACATTTTAGGTTAAAAAAATACCTTAAAAAATTTATGAATTTAGGTTTATGTTTTTTATTACAAAATATTTGAATTAACTTAGAGTCATCTAAAATAATGAGTTTGACATGATTGTTGGTATACCTATTTCTCATTAGATTGAAAATTTTTGTAACTTCACCATTTATAAATAAAATATATTCATAAAAAATAATTAATTATGAAAAAAAAGAATTGAAGACAAATTTTAAAATTGAAAGATATTATTTTATATTTATTATCTAATGCGTACATATTTTTTTAGAAAAATATCAAATAATATCCTTGTGTTTTGACCTAAACTCAAGTAAAAAGTAAGTTTATTATTTTCATCAACTAGACCCTTAAAATTTATTTGTTAATTAGTTAGTAATTTTAACCCAAAAAAGTATATATTTATCCCTATTAAAATTTATTTTCTTAATTTTAATATAAAAAAATAAATAAAAAATAAAGTATAAAAAAATTTCTATTTTTTTATTTTTATTTTCTAAAATTAAGAAAAAAAATTTCATTTTGATTAAATATATATTTTTTATGATTAAAATTAATAGTTGATTAAAAAAATAAACTTCAGGAATCTAATTGATGAAAATAATAAAATTTTTTTACTTAAAATTAAACTAAAATATAAGGATAATATTTAATATTATCCTTATTTTTTTATATTGATTTGTTTTCCTACAATAAATTAAAAACAAAACGAAAGAAGAAGAAATTTGAAGGGTTTAAAATTGGAAGGGTTTAACAGGGGTGAATGCTGTGACTTGACGAACATTAGCACAGCAAACAAATCCAAAATCTCCGCAGCTAACAGGCAATGGTTTCTCTGTCGACTTGGTGTCGATACATAATCCATAAGCTCGAGTACTCCGTCTCCGTTAACTGGAAGGTTCTTCTCTTTCGATTTTCACGACTCCAATTCCAATATAAGATTTTACTTAGTTTTTTCCCCCTTTCTATTCAATTCTGCTTGAATGTGTTTGAGATTGATTCTTGGATTCGGTAACTAACTGTCTAGGTTTTATTATGGTTTAATTGTTATTTCTTTGTGTTTTCCTTGCTTTTCCCATCTATGGGATGTTTGACATGACATATTTTGACTTCTATCATGTAATCTGTGGCCTGGCTTTTGGGTGATTGTAGATGAGTGGTAATGTGAAGTTTGCGTAGAATTGGCTTTGGATTAGACTGGGTTTGTTGGTAGAATGATGAAATGGTTATGGAAATAACGGTTTTGATGTAAAATTGATGGACTGTAAGTCCCTTCGCCCAAATATTGGTGAAAGTTATCATTTCGAAACATGATTTTTTTTTAATATGATATAGTTTAATTGGGCATTGATCTTAATTAAATCAGCTTCAAGATTGGAAGATAATATCTATGTAGCAAGGTCCAACATACCCTAGATAGATATTAATAGGATATACTTTTTTTTTTTCCATAAAAAAACTAAGGACTCATAAAAGAGATAAGTGAAACTCTAAAAAAAGAAAAACTAAAATTTTAAGGGTTGTTGAGAAATAATCACTATTTTAAAAATTGAGATGCCATGACTACTGTCTTATAGATCACCAGGTCTTTTTGGCTATCGTGTTTGANCTAAGGACTCGTAAAAGAGATAAGTGAAACTCTAAAAAAAGAAAAACTAAAATTTTAAGGGTTGTTGAGAAATAGTCACTATTTTAAAAATTGAGATGCCATGACTACTGTCTTATAGATCACCAGGTCTTTTTGGCTATCGTGTTTGAGAGCTTGGCAACTTGGCAGGTTGAGCAGTAGGTAAGTGGTTATAACATCAAATTTTTGTAAAAAGTGATTTTTTTTACTATCTTTTATAATTTTGGTTATTTTTGCGAACATATTGGTGTCCTTGTGGATGTTAATTTTGATGATGTCGCACTTAACCAGCAGTGGAGAAGGTTTTGAAATAAGAAACAAATAATTTTAGATAGTACTTGAATCAATTTGACATCAAATGTAGTGTTGTTCAAAAAATTTAGTTGAAAGAAAAAGTGAACTTTTAGGGAAGTTTCTTCTATTGTACATAAAAAACAAAAAAAATGCTTGGGGTGGAACAGAATATTGAAGTCATGGTCGACATATTGTTTATATGGTTGTTTTTAACGCTTTATTTTCCAACTTCTTCTTCTGTCTCTGGACTTTTGCTGCTTTTCTATGTGCTGAGCTATGTTTAAAGTCTAAAAGTTACGGTTCTTAGGTTATGTTAATATATTGTCCTAACAGAGTCTTCCATGTGAAACAGAACTATAGGCAAGGTCAAATCAGTGACATAGAATTACGTACTTCGATTTGGAAATATGTATTTCAGGGAAAGTTAACCTATTTACAATGGAATAAAGGAGAACAGATGGCTCCAACTATAGGAGGGGAAGGAGGAACTCTTCTTGTTCGGAAGTTACCAGCTACCTATCCCATGTAATACCAGTTATCCAACTTTTTCCCAAATAACCTTTGGAATTTATTTTAGTTTATTCTTTGTGTGGAGTGGTGGATTGTACTGTAGTATCTTTTTTTTTTCCCCCTGAAAAATTTTAGATTGTTTTCTCAGAAGTTTTTCATCTTATTCTTTTGGTTGACAGGCCTGTTTTTATTGGAGATGTTGTGGTGTTGAAGGACCCGGAGAAGCCAGATAACCATCTAGTAAGACGATTAGCTGCTATTGAAGGGTATGAAATGGTTTCTACTGATGAGAAAGATGAGGCTTTTGTTCTTGAAAAGGATCAATGCTGGGTGTTGGCTGACAATGAAAATCTTAAACCTAAGGTATTTACTTTTATTTTTTTGCAACTTATTTTATATTTAACATATTTCTGCTATGTTTTCTGGATATCCATGCATCTCCGTTGACAACTTTAAAATTCTTTTGCTCAAAGTCTGGACTTTGTAAAGGAAAATCAGCTGATTGAAATTACGTTTTTTTTTTTAAACCAGCATGCTGAGTAATATTAGTCAAATGAGTTTACTGTGAAGTTTCTTTTTTGTTCAACTTCCCCCACTTCTGTAAAATAATTGGCATGGTTGAAAAAATTGTAACCCATTGTTTGTTGCACCTTTGCCAAATAGAAACTCAAAAGAACATAGGTGGAGTTGCGCAACTTCTTTTTAATTTAAATTAACATGTTTTTCAGCATGCTGACTAATTTTATTGGATTGTTTTGCTGTAAAGTTTCTTTTCCATTCGACTTCCCCCACTTATGTAAAGTAATTAGCATGGTTGAGAAAATTGGAACCTGTGGTTTATCACTCCCTTTGCCAAATAGAAACACAAAAGAACAAGGGTGGGTTTTTTTTTTCTTTTTAAATAAATAAAATTAAAATCAGCATGTTTTTCAGTATGCTGAATAATATTACTGGATGGTATCACAGTAAAGTTTATTTCTTCTCATGACCCCCTGTTTGGTAAAGTAATTAGCATGGTTGAGAAAATTGGAAGCCATGGATTATTGCATCCTTTACCAAATAGAAACACAAAAGAACAAGGATGGAGTTCGGTAAATTTTATTTTATTTTATGTTTTGTGCTTTGTGAAAACACAAGAAACTGGTGATTAAAAAGAAAGACAAATGTAACTGCTAGAGTTGGGTTGAGTGGTTAAAGACCCTAGGTTCCAACTAAGAGGACAACGATTCAAAACCCTTTTTGTCACTTACTTTAGATATAATTATATCCCACAACTTTCCTAGCTATCAAAGTTCTATGCTTTAGATTGCTTCTAGTTTAAATCTCGATTACATGGAAAAGGTTGATAGATATTTGTGTATCTTGATTACATTGATAAGTTTGATAGATATTTGTGTATAAACAAAATGAATATGAATTAAAAGGAGGACAAATGTTCTTTTTTAGATTTTGCCAGAATTGCTTTTGGTTGATTTACAAAGTCCATCTGATTCGAATTTTTTTCCCTCAAATTGTTTGAGTGACAGGAAGCAAATGACAGTCGAAGCTTTGGTCCAGTTCCTATGACAAACATAGTTGGCAGAGTTATTTACTGCCTCCGGACAGCTGTGGATCATGGCCCTGTACAGAACAGGTGAGCTGCTCAGTTCAGCTGTATTGAAACCATGGTTGAAGTACAACAGGCTAAATACTATTGATCTTTGAATATTTGTTTTCCTTCACCAGTCATTCCAGCACAAGAAGGGATTCGCCGGTGTTGGAGGTGGAACTGGATGTTGATGAGATGGTGAAAAATCACAAAGCATAGAACCTGCCCCCAGAGAGCACTGATTCATTTGGTTGCATTAATTGTCTTTCCTTTATGGTTGTACTCATTAGTTATGCAAAGGGAAAAATAAAAGATGACCTTCAAGTTCATCTGTCATAGGATTGATCAGGTGTGGCTGTTGGGTAGTCGAGTCTTTCCTTCAGACTGATGAATACACAAAAGAGGCCTGTCTTGTTGATTTCAACTATGTTTAATGTTGCATGGGAACATTGTGTAGATTGAAAAGCTAGCCAAAGAACAGGGAAAAAAAAAAGGAGAAAGCCATGCATGAGTTCAATATATTCAGGTGTTAAAGATTAAACGTATGACAAAAACTCTGTTTGTTTTGCTCCCAATTTTTGTACAAGTTTCTGGCATGTTAGCTGCACCTTCTTTATACGCTGTTATAATCTTAATTATCATGAAGCAGATGCTAAATGATTTCTTGATGATGTGTTGGGATCAATTTTTCTCTGTATCCATTCCTTGATTGAAGATTTTGTGATTATTACGCTTATGAAGCTTGATGAAACAGTTTAACTGAAAGCACGAATTGCAGTTCTCGAAATATGAATGTGTTTAATTTATTATTTTCGTTTTGGTGATTTTATTTATTTATTCATTTGTAATTTACATTGAATAAAGCAGCTTAATCTGAAGCTGTACCTTGTGGAGAATCAATTTTGGCGGTGCTAGAGTATCTTTGGCCCAACGATGCTCGAGCTATTGAAGATTTATACACCTTGTACTTCTTATAAATCCTTGTCTTGTGGCAATTTCAATGTGGACAAATTAGGTACAGTGGCATGAGTCTTTAATTAATCAATTTGTAATTAGAAGAATATTTATTTAAATGATAAACTAAAATGGTCGGAACTAAATAATGTTGAAAGTTTAATAAAAAACCGCTCAACTTGCCGTGATATGGTCTCGCCAGGCTTTGATGCTGCTAGCCTCTCTTCGCCTTGCCAAGCCATTTGCGAGTGGCCACAATCTATGCGGGAAAGAAGAAATAAAAAATATTTTCGGATATTGTGTTGTGAAGTGTTTTGTGGATCATATGGGATGGTAGGAGGCAATTTTTCCTCTTGTGAACATGTTCATTTTGACGTTAATTTTCAATATTACCCTTCTTCGTAAATAAAACATTAACAAATTCCTTTAACAAGGGTGGCTTTTGATGACTTTTGAGAATATTAGAGTAGTCAGGAGGTTTCTGTAACAAAGAGCAAATCTGAGGGTTTTTTTGATATTATCCTTGTTGAAAAACAGTAAAGGTTTAAGAAAACGTCGGCCTGACACGTAGCGGCCTTCTAAACAAGAAGTCAATCTTAAGTCGTTTCTGCCCCTGATAAAATTGCAGATTACCCAAAAGGTCCCTTATCAGCGGGCTATATAGTTTCCCGAAGAAAGCCAGGAGAAGCGCAGTACTTAAAAGGAAGTCCAGGCAATGCAATTGCAAAGCCTCCATTAGACGCGCACTCTCTAATCTTGTATAGAGTGGTGAGTGATGTCGCAAGCTGTTCATCTCTTAGCTAATAATCTCCTAGGTCAGTTCCACTTCTTTCGCGCTCTGTTTGGTCTAGTGCTGAAATGAGCGCTTCAGACTTCCATTTTTCATTATCTTTCTCGTGCGCTACACTTCATAAAAGATTTGTGGTTTTTGGTTGCCGTTTATGTGTTCTTTTATCGATTTTTTTTTTTAGCGCTTAAGGGAACTGGGTTTCTAGTTCGCTTTGTTAAATTTAATTTTGTTTTTGGCATGCTTTTAGAAAGATCTTATTGGGTTTTGTTTATGAGGGACGGAGTCTAGAAGGTTATTTATTCTAGTAAATGTTGTATTTGTTTGATTGGATAGAGCCAACTTCTGGGTTGTTTAATGAAGTGATTGGAAGGTTGTTCTCTATGTGGCTGCGTTAGTTTTGTCAAAGAGATTCATCTGGTAAGATGTGGGTCTTGTAATCGTCTGCACGACTTCTTACAATTAAATAAATAAAAGAATTGTAGGGGTAATGATGAAAAGGGTGGTCATGGTGGTGGCTATAGCAGAATTCGGAAATTTGTTTATTTATTTTGTAACGAGTCGTAGAAATTATGGTGCTGTTGATTTGAGGGTCATGGAAATTCTTGATGCGTTGTATTGGTTGTAGTTAATACATTATCATGAGAACTTTGTCCAATTTTTAGGAGTTGGGTGAGAAGACATTTTCATTTAAGGATGTGCATGTTTAAGATCAGCTCATTTATTCCCTTTAGGGTAAATTGATCCTGAGTCAGTGGTATATATTGACCAACTGACTTGAGTAGGTGGTGTGTCAATGGTGGTGGTACTAATCAGTTTCTATAGAAGTATAAAGAATAATATGCATACCATATTGTCATTCTCATTTTGCATGCTATACTGCCTGTGTTCCAGGTAATACAGGTAGATATATTGTCATGATGGGACCATTTGGATTTCATAACCTTCTACTTTTAGTCTTCCCCTTTATTTTCCTTAAGAAAAAATATTTCTATGAATATTGTAGGAGTAGAAGTAAGAAATCCTGAAATATTTGATTTTATGAGGAATCTTTACTGTGAACATTTGAAAGACCCATGAATTATGGGTTATATTCTTTTTCTATCAAATAAGCTTGAGTTTGTGTTTCAGGGTGAAGTTCTTAAATTGGGAAGGTGTATTGGTTTAATCTTTGCGTATTAGCATTAATTTAATTTAATTTTTTATTTTATTTTATTTTATTTTTTTAAAGTTTTGCTGAGTTGATCAGCCTCACCACACAGATATTCTTGCAATAGTTTAGTTGAATTTTAATTTTTGTGGAGACCTTGTTTGCATCATTGTTATGACTATTTTTTCTTTTAATTTTTTTTAATGATAGTCTCTTTGTTTCTTTTTTTAAAAAAGGTTAATTTCTTAAATTTAAAAATTTTACATATCAAAATATAATTATTATTTAATTGAATTTTGTTATGAATGCTGTCTTCTTGTAGGCTATGGGCCATATGAGGGTGGATGTCTCCCATGCTTGGGTGTTTCTGGAAGAGCAGTGGCTCTGTCTTCCTGCTGTTCTTGTCGTGAACTCAGAATTTGTTCAAAGGTCAAGATTGGAGGAGTGAAATGTGTTTCTGAGGGAGCATCATTTGTATGCAGGGCTAGTTCTGGTGGTCATCGGAGAAATCCTGACTTCTCAAGACAAAGCAGGAATAGGTTCCGGGGCAGGAATAGGCGAAATGAAGAGCGGGGTAGTTTTGATGATGAATCTGAAGTGTTATCTTCAAAAAATGGGCCATTACTCTCCCTGTCCAGTTCCCCAAAGTTCCAGGCAACTGCAACCCCAGGACCAAGAGAGAAAGAGATTGTTGAGTTATTCAGGAAGGTCCAGGCTCAGCTTCGAGAAAGAGCCGCTGCCAAAGAAGACAAGAAAATTGAAGCCATGCAAGGACAACGTAAAGAGAGTGAAACAGTAGATTCTCTCCTTAAGTTGTTGAGGAAACACTCAGTTGAGCAAGGTAAGAGGAAAAGCAGTAGTAGCAGCAGCAAAGACCTGATTGTGGACCAGACTGAACAGGAAGTTGTTTACAATGAAGATAAAAGCACAGGCTTATTTGATTTAAGTGGTAGGGCTAAGCCTGAGGCCCAAGAACCTAATTCCACTTCTTTAACAAGACCAGCATCAAATTTCAGACGCAAGTCTCCAGTCACTCAATTCAAATATCAGCCTGTTTATCCCAGTGAGGAAACTTTGAATTCCATCTCAAATTTAAATACAAGTGGGAAAATAAAGAAGAATTCAGCAGAGATACCGACTAACTCTACACAAGAGCCTGAAGCAGAACTGGAGCTGGAGTCTGAGCCTGAGCATGAAGTTAGTTTTGCGGATGGGGATGTGTATGATGAGGTATCAAACAGTGAGTCTATTCTAGATGCCAGTGTGTATGATGAGTTATCTGACATTAAGTCCAATATTCTAGATGAAAATGTATATGAGGTATCAGGGGTTGAGTCTTCAGATATTGATAATGCTGATAATAACGAAGATGAGGAGAAACGGGAGGATATGGATCATTCAAATTTGAGTGCATTGAAGCTCCTGGAACTAAGGGCACTTGCCAAGTCTCGTGGTGTGAAAGGGTTTTCAAAGATGAAGAAAGGTGACTTGGTGGAATTGCTACGTGGTAGCTCAGTCTGATTAATGATCAAGATAAAGAAAAAGCAAAAGACCACTTCAAATTTTGAGATAGTTGTGAGGTTTTCATTTTTGTTTATTTATAGTTTACATCTGTTGTCTTTTGGTTATAACTTTTATGTATTCTTGGTGCCCTTAATCATTATTTGAGGACTTGTGTAATTGTGGATTCAACAGAGATAGTAATTTAAGCTAGCTAGCATGTTCCATTTGTCATTTTCAATCGGATCTTATTTACCCGATGGGTTGGGGGTTTTCTCTGTACAAGTTGATCTTGTTTTCTCTTTGAAAAATAAGGGGTTTATATCGGACATCCGGGTGGACCATTTGTGTGTTTACTGAATCATTCTCCAATATGATATTTACTATATTGGGACTTTTTTTTTTTCTTAAAAAAAAAGAAACCAGGAGATATGGAATGGGAAAGCGGTACCCTCTCTAAACGATCAATTATCGTTTCGTTCGTCTTCGCAGGCGAATGCTTTCTTGCGTGAATCATTTTGATAAAATGCTAAATATATGGGTTCCGAAGATTAAAAATTAAGATAAATGGGGACTGCAATGAATTGTGTTGGTGCAGAGCTATAGCCGGACTTCTAAAGGATACATGAAGCCTGTATGTATTAATCTCCATGGTTAACGATAACTTTATCTCATCAACAATATTTAGAAGGCAAATTTGGCTTTTTTAGTACTCTTTTTTTTTTTTTTTTTTTTCAGGTCAATACATATCAATTAAAAGAAACAAAAAATAGAGATGAAGAATGTCGAGTCTTGGCTTCATAACCTTATTTTATTTGTGTGCGTAACACCATATGACAACCAAAAACTCGGGACAAAATCTCTATTATCTCCTCGGACTCGCAAAAACCAATCTCTTAGACTTAGTTGCTAAGTTTACGATCAAAATCTCCTTCACAACTCTTACCAACTTGACTTCATGGGGCAAAGTCTGAATTCAATGACTCAACAACAACAACGACAACAATCCAAAGACGAGTTGCTCCACCAATGTGTCAGCACCGGCAACGTGGACGCCATCAAAGCCCTTCACCTCCGAGGCGCCACTCTTGAGGTTCTAACTAACGCACAAACAATCTTTCAACTTTTATCTTTCCATTTTATTATCATCTGAGGCTCCGTGTTTAATGCAGTGGATTGACAGAGACGGAAAGAACCCACTAATTGTGGCATGCATGGATTCTGGACTAATAAATGTTGCCAAAACTCTTATTGAACTGGGTGCCAACATCAATGCTTACCGGCCTGGTCAGTTTCTTTCAAAAAAAAAAAAAAAAAAAAATCAANTCTTATTGAACTGGGTGCCAACATCAATGCTTACCGGCCTGGTCAGTTTCTTTCAAAAAAAAAAAAAAAAAAAATCAACTCTTTGATAGTGTTACTAAAAGCTAATTCATTTCTGGTAGGTCGTCATGGAGGAACATCTTTGCATCATGCAGCTAAACGGGGATTGCAACCGACTGTTAAGTTACTTCTCTTTCACGGAGGTATGCAATATCTTATCTATTAACTATGGTTTAGAATTCTGTTGAACGTTGCTGCAATGAGCATTTAATTATAAGTTATTATTTGCATGGAATGATTAAAGATAAAATTAACAATGTTTTCTGATACCATTTGCACTTAGGAAGTATGCTAGTTTTTAGTGCTTTTGCTAATTTTGCAGCTAATGCTTTTGTGAGGAATGATGATTGTCAAACTCCACTTGATGTTGCAAGAATTAAGGGGCATACAACTGTTGTCCGTGAAATTGAGGTGTGCTTAACAATTGTCCATTTTGTAATTTATGTGAAATCACCTAAATTTTGTGTGAAGATTTCTTGCCAAAGCTGGCTTTATATTAATTTTGTTGCCTTTTTGTTTGTAGAGCCATATTTGCTATTTCTCCAGTTGGCTGCCGGAGTTTTATGGTCCTGGCTTTCTAGAAGCTTTTGCTTCTAATTTGTTGTCAAGGAAAATGTTAGTATTATACTGATTTCTTTATCTCAAACAAGTTTCTTATGCTTTCATTAGAGTTTTCTTATACATATATGTATATATATGACATACTAAAGCATAAGATTTCAAACGCTTTGATTTTTGCGGTTAATATTTGGCTAGGCACTGACTGTAATTAAGGTTCATTACTTACAGTTGGGTTGTTGTTATACCTTTTGATTCTGGTAATCCCCTGAAGCCTAAACGATTTGAGCTTGCCATATACACTACTTTGCAGGTATCTCATTTTTTTTTTTTTTTGGAACAAAAATAATCATTTGAATTTCTTCATTTTCTTTTCTTGATATGAATTATTTTGCACATTTCTAAAGACAAGTTAGTGGTTTGGTCCTGTGAGCTCTGTGTTCTTAATCTTATTCTAAGTTGTGTTGTTTGTACAGGCATATGCTCATTGTCTATCATCTTCAAGATGTCTACTCCTTTGCTTGGCTCTGTTTCTTTTTCCCTAAGCTATACATACTGTTTTTTATAAAAGAAAATGAAAACCCAAAACTTCTGTAGTTGTTGTGTCAATTGCTGTGGCACTGTTTGGCTCGCTGCAATAACACAGCTGTAAAACAGGCTATTGGGTCTTTTTTATTGCTGATGATTATATTTCTGTGTTTAATATACTGATATTTTCTCTGTGCTTGTGCTTTGTAATCACAGCATACTCCTTGTGTATCAGAAACTGGGTAAACTAATAGTTCACTTTTTGTGGAGAATTAACTAGAATTGGTTTTCTCACCTATATAGCAGCCATGGATATTGGCTTCCAATTGGGTGATTTGGTTTAACAAATCCTTACGGAAATTGTTTATACAACTTAGTTCTTATCTTTAAACTATATATTTTATGTGATATCTACTCAGGATTTGTAGATCTTTCAAACTGTGTTCCTATTGGTGAACAGGATGCCCAGCCTCGTACAATCATTGCCCTTTGGAAGGCCAAAATTGAAGAACCTAAATTTCATCATTCTGATCCCACGCTCAATATATTTGACCAGTCTACAAGTAAGTTTGTATTAACTGATCAATCAAGTGAAAAGCTAATTCCATCAGAAGTCTAATTCAGTTCGCTAAGTCAATACGGTAGATATGGGAGTTGAGTTGTGATAGAGTAGAGTGGCTTAGCTGTGAATGCACTCAACCATATGAACAAGTAGAGCACACATGCACATGAGGACATGCACAGAAGTATCTAACAGAATATATACATGGCCCAGGAACAACTCACGCATGATTCCTAAAATATTCCTTGTCAGTTTTCCTCTTTTTCTGGACAATAGTCATTGTCCCATATATGAAATTTCTGTTTGCCTAACTTAACTGACTCTTTTCCTGGATCTCATGTCTTTTCGCTAGAAATTCAGTATAAGCTTGTATCTGCCAATGAGGGTGACAAACAACAGCTTCAGTGGTTATATAATGCGTGCAGAGGAATTTCTCAGGTATAGAGTCAAACTGATATACAGATAACAATTTTACTTGATCATGTTTTCTGATTGCCTGGATTCAAACGTCATGAAAATCAATTGAATCAGTCTTTTGGGATCTATTACTATAATGGCTACTCATAAAGCAGAAATTTTTTTGCCAGTTCACACTATAAATTTTACAATTGTAATAACATAAATAAAGTGGTGGCTCTTGGTGGATGGATGTGCATATCAGACAAGATTATGTTGATCTCTTTGCAGACTGGATATAATCATGATTAATATGTATTCTCCTTGCATTATGGGGTTCTCATCATTGGAATATCTGATGGAGTAGGGATTTAGTAAGCATCTCATAGGATATTTGAAAATAAGATTCTTAATCGGAATAAATTGATTCAGATAAACAGATATTCAACTAGTAGTTGTGGCATTGAAATGCATATAAAATGGATATTTGTCATGGTATTAACAGAATGAATTATTTTCATTTGTATTTGAAGACTTGAAGTCTCTGATTTTTTTATTATGTTATTTAGGTTCCAAAGGGATCAAATATATAGTATACATCT
>JANKKC010043773.1:0-13301 GCA_026225755.1 Bursera bipinnata | reverse complement strand
TAATAATTAAGGGGTGGGATCCACTATAAATAATTGACTGGTCCCATTACATTTAAATAATATTTTTATAACAGGTATTATATTTAGTATTGTTGTTTGTTAATTTTCTGACACAGGTGCATTATCTGAGTGGGCCGATCAAAGTTGTGGATGAGGACGGAGTTGCAGCGAAGCCAGGAGATCTTCTTACTGTAGAAATACTAAATCTAGGCCCTCTTCCAGGAGATGAATGGGGTTTTACAGCCACGTTTGACAGAGAGAGGGGAGGTGGTTTTTTAACTGATCATTTTCCTAGCGCAACCAAAGCCATCTGGTACTTCGAAGGAATTTATGCCTACTCTCCTCACATACCGGGTGAATTTTCCAATACAATTTTAAAGATTCTTGAAGGTGTATATTAATCCATAGAAATGTCTAACCACCGCTAACACAAGATGACTGAATATACAGGGGTACGATTCCCAGGTTTAACTCACCCAGGAATAATTGGAACTGCACCATCAATGGAACTCCTGAAGATATGGAATGAAAGAGAACGAGATGTTGAAGAAAATGGTCTCAAAACTCTAAAACTATGCGAAGTTTTGCATCAACGACCATTGGCAAACCTACCATCAGCCAAGGGCTGCCTTCTTGGACAAGTATGAAATGTTAATGCTCATAAAAAATAATAGTGTAGAAGTCGGAATTCATTGCTAGTTTAATTCACACATGATCATATCTAATTCATATATTCTCAAAGCCATGGCAGATAGATAAAACAAAAAACTCTATTATATGATACCAGAAATTAATTGTTCTAACATGTAATGGACATGAATAGATCCAAGAAGGCACACCTGAATGGGAAAGGATTGCTAGTGAGGCTGCACGGACAATTCCAGGAAGAGAGAACGGAGGGAACTGTGACATAAAAAATCTCAGCAGAGGTTCAAAAATATACCTTCCAGTATTTGTAGAAGGAGCCAATCTTAGCACTGGTGATATGCACTTCTCTCAGGGCGATGGTGAAGTCTCATTCTGTGGGGCAATCGAGATGAGTGGCTTTCTTGAGCTCAAGTACATTTTCTATCTCATATCCAGGCACTCTATTTCTATTGCAGGAACTAGGAACCACACACAAGTAATTTCCATACCACTATTAGATCATTCTTATTATTTCATGACAAGGCTCTTCTTTCTTTCCAGAGCTACCGAAAGATTCTATCAGTCATCACCTTAGCAGCTAAAATTTTTAATATCCTAGATGATAAAAATTAAGCTAAAAAATGCATAAAATATCAATTTTATTAGAGAACATCCGACCAGATATCCTGAGCTCTAGCAAGTGATTGCACATCATTTTCAACTCATAATCTGGTTGTTCAGTTCTTATCCAAGCTATGAACTCCATATCATTTTATTAGATGTGAAATCATAAGGGGCGGAATGAAAGAGTACCTAACACCAATGGGGCCAACTCCTCTTCATGTGAACCCTATCTTTGAGATAGGCCCAGTGGAGCCAAGATTTTCAGAATGGTTGGTATTTGAAGGGATCAGTGTTGACGAAAGTGGAAGGCAGCACTACCTTGATGCAAGTGTTGCTTACAAACGTGCAGTTCTCAATGCAATTGACTACCTCTCTAAATTTGGGTACTCCAAAGAACAGGTCTTTATCTTATCATTGCATAAATAGTTCCTTCAGATACTCAAACAAAGAGAGATGCAAAAATACTAACTCTAAAATAAATCAGGATTCTCAATTCGGTCTGTTAACTAATCCAAAAGCTGTAATGGTGTATGTCAGATGTATATTTTATTATCATGCTGCCCATGCGAAGGAAGAATCTCCGGAATAGTAGACTCTCCCAATGCTGTTGCAACCCTTGCAATTCCGACAGCTATATTTGATCAGGTTACTAATTCCCCTTATATCTGCATCAATTTAATGTTCATAGATCACCTATATATCCCAGGTTGCTAAGCCTACTTAACAAAAGACGAATTTTCACACCCATGAAATTTAAGAAATAAAAAAGCATGCTCTACTCTATTGTTCTAACTGATCTGTTTGTGGCAGGATATCCGTCCAAAAGCTGGCAAGGTGCCAGTTGGTCCCCGGCTAGTAAGAAAACCAGATGTTCTAAAATGTACTTATGACGGAAATTTGCCAACCACACAGAACCCTGGTGCCAGAACATAAACTCAACAAGGCTGTCTAGTGAAAACAAACATGCGCTGAGAATATTAATGTCTACTATCATATGCGTATGGTAACATTTGTGTATGCCTAAATATCAAATGTAAACGGTGAATGTGGAAAAATAAAATAAACAGTAGTCACCACTTGAATGTGCCCTTCAGCTTCAATTACATATTATCATGACAGAAGTCCGTAACACCAAGCAAGAAAAGCATGCATCAAAACGATTAGCAATTCCTACTAAATACTAATTTCGAATGACAGTAATTTAATCTGAATTTAGTTAAATGGTTCAAGACATCCATTTAAGTCATCTAAGACTTCAGTACTCCCTGTCCTCATCTTAAAAGACTAAAGACGTTGATATACAAGAAAGAATTCTCACGTAAGGCCTAATGTACAAAAACTGTAACCATAATATTTAAGAGAACCATATTTCACATTTCACCCATGGAATAAAATTTAGTTAGCATACATAAAAATAAAGGACTTAAATAAGTACCGCTATTCGATTGTCATCAATTTCTACATGTTCACATGAACAAAATAAGGGCGATGCCAAGAAAAATAAATATGTTGTCGGTGGAAGCATTTCACAATAAAAGATCAACTACTATATAAATAAAGTCATTTCTTTATATATAAATCAACTCTAACTCCTATAAATGGTTAAGAGAGCTCTACGCTCCAAAATTTGAGTACTGTGACTTTTCAGAGTGGATTAAAAAAAAGTGATAAACTGACGTCAATCTTGTCCTAGGAACCTTCCAAGCTAAAATTCTCAAACTCCCAACTTTCAGTAAATAGCAAGAAGACTACTTTGTCCAACTGTCAAGTCAATAATATATTGAGAGTGTCCGGTGGTGTTTTAGAGCTGAGCCTCGTACGCCAACAGACCAAAGCCAAAGGTCTAGCTCAATACTCAGAACCTGAATAAAAAATTGCATGATTAAAATTGAAAAAGAGGGAAGCAGAACGTTGAAAAGAAGAAAGTGATACTTTTCAACTTCAATTTCAACCAAATAAAAGAAAGCAATGACTAGATTCAACACGATCTTGACAAAGATCGCATTAAAAGCTTAGAGTCTGATAAAACGATTGAGTTGCTGAAAAGATATGATTGATAATATTGAAAGCTTACACTCACAAAAGCATTTATTGATAAGGATAATATTTATCACAGACAAATCTAAGGACTGCAAGAAGATGCTTCACTTAACAACTTCAGTCTGATGCACTCCATCCACAACCCAAAGAACAATTAAGAAAAGCTCCATAACATTTACTATCGAAAGAACTATGAATTCAACAGATGCTTGCATCATGCACCGCTTTAATGTGGCAGGAACTAAAAATGCAGAGTGACAGTTTAGTTCACTGAACCAATATGTCATCATACTACAGATATTATGTAGAACTGTATGCATATGTTTGATCAAAAAGAACCTGTAATAAAGTCTTCTAAAGGAATGGTAGTCACGGGCAAAGAAACATGAATTAAGAGAGTTAATGCAAAACAATAAAATGCCCAGAGATTTTTTTACCAGAGACATAAGATCAACCCTGCCAACCCGGTTAAAAATCATCAACAAAGTGGAAACTGCTGTTAAGAAACTTCATGTTTATAAATACATCTCTTGCACGTTCAAGGCATCAAAAGACAGTCTTCATAAGCAACATGAACAAAAAAATAAAGATAATCTCTCCATGAATTTGCAAATATGTTAGAACAGGTGAGTGCTCTACACAAGTGAAAGAAAAAATAAATATATAAGAACAGACAAGTACTCCAGAACATTGAAATAGAAAAATAAATATAAAACGTGATTTAGATTAGCACACCTGCTTTCCTAACTTCATGCTCATCAATTCCCTCATTTTCTCCACGGCATATACAGAGCAAGCCCGCAATTCAACTTCCTCCTCACTACCTGAAACTATTTCACTGTTAGTCTCAATTGTGCTGACAAGGCTCGAACTAAATTTTAGCACGCCAAGCTGCTGAAGCACCGCTGGAACAATATAGTCTGCAAACATAGTGAGTGAGGCAATATCATCAAATTCTCCATATCCTTTCCCCTTGAATGCACCCCATAGATCAGCAGCAAATATCTGTGCCCTTTTGTACAAAAATACTTGGTGGCCTTTGTACACTGAGTGGTCTCGAAAGCCTACAACATTTATATTGTAATGGGAGGGTTAACATTCCAAATTCCTTGCAAAATAGCCAGCAGTTAACTGACATACAACCATGTAAACGTATGTCATAAAGGATAACAAGAACTTATGAACGTTATCCTGAATGACACAGCCTGATAAATGTATTAATTGTACCAGGAAAGTGACAAGCAACAAGAGCAACAAGTTTCCCTGCTGATTTTCCGCAAGATTCCACAAGATTGGATGCTTTTCCTCCAAAGCTCCTTTCCAGTTCAAGCCCAACCTAGATATGGAAATTTAATGATGGGAAACGATTGATTTGGCTATTTGGAATTGCATGCCTAAGATGCAGATATGAATGGATGGATCATAGAACAAAAGAAAACTTATTGAGTCATAATTATGAAGAAAGTTTAAACATAATGCAAGAGATGAATCTATGAATGACCAAACTAACTTCTACTACAGTAAAGCAGATTTTACCTCGTGCAGGAGTCGAACACGTTCATCTTCCAAAGGAAGTGGCCTGGGCCATTTCAACAATTCGCGTAATTGACGACCTGACAGAAAAAGATTATTCTTATCTCTTCTCTTACAGAATAGAAGAGAAACTTCCATAGTAAGAAAATGTAGTATTCATGGTCAAACAGTTATGCTAAGAGACATGTGCATGTTGTTGTGTGCTCTATTACTGCTTTCTAGATGATATTGCGGCTACTTCAGTTCTTGTTACCTTTCCCAAAATAGGAATATGTTTCCATACTAAATTAGATAAATAAATAAAGGTGCAATCACTTCTTTTTATTTATATAGCTGTCCTCATAATTTGCACTGCTGCCCTGGGATCTGGAAACTCAGAATAAGATAGCAATAATTTGGCAGTGCACCCCTTTACTCGACTTATTAGTCATCTTTTGAGTTCAGTACAGGTTCCCTACTAGTCCATGGACGGTTCCCTATTGATATAAAAGGACTTTCAGCAGTTCCTATTAGTAATGCCCTAACTTGATTGAATGATTGGTTGGATTGGATCACGAGGCAACTCTAAAATTACTACTTCCTCTTCCCATACTCTAATATGAATGTTAATTTGGGAAAAATTTGATAGACGTAGAACTATAAGTGTAATGCATGACCATGTTTGTACACAAGCAAACAATTCTATTAGCATATGAGAGAAGAAAGAATACCAGTGTACTTCTGCAGACGGTCAGCATCAAATGCAGATTTATCATTCTGCAGAGCTGCCTTTAGCCCCGATGCTAAATGATCATAACTTAAATCCTTATCTGCATAAAAAATGTCAAGAATTATATAGACCATACCAAGTTTCAGTTAATATTTGGAATGAGTAGAGTACTGCAATGGTGCAAGCTGCTCACGGCTTAGATATAAGTATATACACCAATAAACACGTCTCGTCCTCCACATTCCCTGACATTTCACATGTAAACTCTATTCTGTTACGTTAAAATAAATCTAGCAAAATTACAACTCCATTGATGGACTGTTTTCTCTCACTAGAACATGAACACCTTTCATAAAACGATTCAATACTTAATCACAATAAAATATAGATCAGGTAACCTCTAATTCACGCAAAAGCAATCGAGCAACAAACACACACTCTACACGACAGATTCAGTACGAAAACATTAAGCCAATGCTAAAGAAACACGTAGACAGAACTCTGAACTCTTACCAGGCCAAAAGCAGAAATTCAAGGCATCCAAAACAAATAGGTATTGAACCGTTAACGGACCGTTATCGATGTAGTGAATCCCTTCGTAATCCCACTCCACTTTCGGAATAGAGCCGTCAATACTCTCCACGACCTTCTCAATCCCTGCATTAAAACAAAATTAAATAAATACTTAAAAATGACAAAATTGCAGTTTCAGACTACTCATGCATTCATCAAAAACTTCAAAATAAAATATAAATAAATAAGTGGAAGAACAGACCTGAAGAGTCAACCAACACGTGAGAGGAATGGGAGGCAACCCAAGCAGAGCTTGACCTAACCTCTTCCATGGCTGTGATTTGACCGCAGAATCTCTGAGAGTCTCAGTTTGAACCCTAAGCGTCGCATATAAAAAAAATAAAAATGTGATAAAATTATTTTATTTTTATTTAGAGTATAAAATGGAAAAAATGGTGTGAAATGTGATCCAACTGTGTATCTTAATTCGAAGTTTCCCGCTATTGTTTGTTTCTGGATTGACCCTGCGAATATGGAGTCCGTCGTGTCCACAGAATATCCTCTGACAAAATAATTATTTAATAATATAATAGTAATTAAATTACGATTATGTCCCTGATTCTTCGCAAATATAGGACGGGTCTCAAGTATTTGACTATTGTAAGATACCCTAAAGTGTAACTAGGTTGGTGAATTTTTATTAATGTTCCTCTTCTAAATCACGCATTTATATGCAACTAGATGGGAGACCCATGCATTACCCATTGCGCCGGTATATTTATTAATTGTGTTTGATAAATAATTTTTTTTTTTATTAAATGTTAGTATTTGGATTTAGATATAATTGCTTTCATTGAGAGCCGTATGTAATATTTTGGTAAGGAAGTTTTTTATTTTATATATTTTTATTTTGTTTTGACATTTAACATTTTCAAGAAGTATTTTCTCTCTTATAATTTGTTAGTTTTTAAAATTTATTAAGTGTAATGTTAGGAAATAACTTCGCTGGTTGGAAAAAATATTTACTTGAAAGTTTTAATTAATATAAATAATATTATATTTATAAACTAACGAATTTACTGGGTAGGACTAAATTTAAAGTTTAGATATGCAGATGTTGTTCGATTTATAGGTAATTTATATGACTTCAAGTTATATTTTAGTTTTTATAATAACATTATTTTTGAAGTGCAATATAAGAAATAAATGTTTGATATAGTGGTCTTAAAATTTGTTCGATACTTTTCATTTGCTAGTATCTGATATTATGTAGTTTCTTACAGCATTGGATATTGTGTAATATTGTTTTGAGTTTTGTTAAACAAATTTATGAATTTGTGTAAAATGAAAATAATAAACATATAATGTATAATAAAAAATTAAATTTGTTTAAATTTAAATCTTCAAACTAACCTTAATTTCTTCTTCTTGTTCGTGGTATAATCTTCCTCTTCATTTGGATCATTTTGTCCCTGTTGTTTTTCTCTGGTTTATTCTTCTTCATTCTTGGACATGGTTATGGAAGACTAATAATTTTCTATTATGAATCTTGAATGTTTGATCCATTTTTAGCTATTGTATCTTTGATATTTGGTGTCAAAATTTGATCTTCATTAATCGCCTTTGCTATAATTTCCATTTCATCTTGTCATTTCATTGCCTGTGATAATTAAAAAAAATATATAGACATAAGATTCTTGTAATAAATTTGTTAGTTTGAACTAAAAGTTTAATTCAAAATCTTAAGTTCATATGGCTTGTATTTTTTCTCAAGTTTATCATTAAATGTGAAAACTTTTGACACAACATAATTTTCAGACCCTTTTTCGAAATTAATATCTCCCAATCTAATTTTGAAAACGAATCTTTAACCGCAAAGATATAGCAAAACTTGTGGAATTGTTTTTGAATCATTCCCTTGTTTCTTCAATAACTGAGTACATGATATACCGAGTAATTTTTGACCTATTGTATCAAGCAAAATAAAACTTGCTTTTGCAATTTTGTCATGCACTTTGATATCTACATTGTAACTATTGTATTATTAATTTAAATTTATTATTCGAAATCAACCGATATAATTGTATAATATAATGAAATAAAAGTAAGTAATCATATACCTCATTTGAGGGTATTTTGATTCATTATTGCATTTCTGACAATAGAAATTATTGTTATTAATAGATATTTTTCTCTTGCATGAATTGCACGACAAGTAACACCAACCATATGTATCATCAACTTCTATTATTGTCACTTTTATTGTAAATTATTTTTATTTTGGTAAAGAAATTTGTATTTAAAAGGTGTCCTATAATAATAACTTTATAATATATTGAACTGTTACCCCATTATTGCTGTACCATACGGTTATATGTTTCAAAGATGCCTTGTTCCAACACATTCTTCAACTAGTATTTGTTTTTGCTTTTTCTTTTCCAACTGCATAATCAACATATTTTTATTTATGTAATTATTAACATTATATAAGATGGACAATGTATAATTATTCACGAATATGTTAGAAATTATAAGTTAAAAAAAAAAAACTTACTTTGTATAATTATTCACGAATATGTTAGAAATTATAAGTTAAAAAAAAAAACTTACTTTTCTTGTATAGAATGCACGTGTTCGATATTTAAGTTTTTGTAAACAAATTTATGTAAAAGTATTATTGAGATACAATTTTTCTTAATATTAAAATAAATATTTAAAATAAGTTAGTCATTTTGAATACTTAAAACCGATATAATATGAGTTGATTACCTTATAATTGTTTCACATTTGTTGACGTGACAACGATTACAACTGCTTTTGTATGTCTCATCTCGATTTCTTTGTTGATTTCTTCTAAATTTTCTCCCCACAAAGTAATATAAAATGATATTGGTGTTAGATTTTTCAACTAATAATAGGAGGTAAAAATATTTGTAAAAAAACCTACTAATCAATCTGCAACATGATGTGTTTTTTCTTTGTATTTGTTGATTGTATTTATTCAGTTTCTCTAGGTCCACACAAAATCCCAACGACATCTGTATATTATTGAATATACGCACAATATTAAGTAATTTTCCAAACATTTTCATTTTATGTAACTCAATTTAAACATACGTGATAGTAAATTTATATCATCTAATCCATCTTGAAGTTCATTAACACCAGCAAATTTAAATTATATTTTTGCATGACAAATTATTGGTTATTTGATTTATTTCACAGTTGTTTGTTAGCAAAATATGTATAAAATATGAGCCGTCAATAAGTCTAAATGAAGAGGCAAATGGTATGCTTTTGATATTTCTTATAATATAGATTGAACCTTCACAAATTTGATTCTTAAATTTAAGAACTATATTATTTGGTATAGTTGCATGTATAACTTCTTATCATAAAATAAAAATAAAAAAAAAGATATTTGAAGTCAATAATGTAATGTAGGAATAGTAGGATTTTAAATTATTTCATGAACGAAATTCTTATTTCGTCATCAATAAATATCATATCAAGACTGATTAGTTGGTTACTCGTTAAATTTTTGCATTCCCATATCCTATAGACCTTACACTTATAATCCAATCATCTATTGATTGTTCAAAGATTTTTAAGTGTAGTAGAAGACATTTTGTTGAGTCTCCTTAAGAAAATAATGGAAAAATTAAATTATATAAAAGTATATTATCAAAAATTATTCATTAACTATATATTTTTTTAACATTAACAACACTTAATTTATAACAGATTATTAAAAAAAATACAAAATTTAAAACAAAATATATAACAAAACTTAATTTATAACAAATTAAAAAAAAATTATTTGTTAACTATTTTTTAACATTAACAACGCTTCATTTATTGCAAATAAAAAAAAAAAGAATTACAGAATCTATAATATATTATGAAAAATTATTTGTTAACTATTTTTTAACATTAACAACACTTTATTTATAACAAATTATTAAAAAAAAGAATTACAAATTTTAAAACAAAAAATATAAGAAAACTTAATTTATAACAAATTAAAAAAAATTATTTGTTAACTATTTTTTAACATTAACAACGCTTCATTTCTAGCAAAAAAAAAAAAAAAGAATTACAAAATTTATAATATATTATAAATAAATTATTTGTTAACTATTTTTTAACATTAACAACGCTTCATTTCTAGCAAATTAAAAAAAATTACAAAATTCATAATATATTTTAAAGAAATTAGTTGTTAACTATTTTTTAACATTAACAACACTTAATATATAACAAATTATTAAAAAAAAAAAGAATTACAAAATTTATAACAAAGATTAATTTATAACAAGTTATATATAAAAAATAATAATATATGCATATATATTAAAAAAAGAAAAAGATTGAAATTACCTTAAAACAAATAAAGAAGATAAGGTATGAAGAATTAAACTTTTAACAATCAAATATATATATTCCTATATATAAATAAATTGTATTTATTTCGCTAAAACTTTGCAAATATCTATACATTGATGGTACAATTGAGTATTTGAATGATAGTTAAATTTGTACACAAATTAAAGGAGTGATTAAGTTACGTTTATTTCACTAAAACTTTGTAGATATCTATACATTAATGTTACAATTGAGTATTCATTAATGATAGTTAGATTTGCACACAAATTTAATAAATGATTAAGTTGTATTTATTTCACTCAAACTTTGTAAATATCTATACATTAATGGCATAATTGAGTATTCATGAATGATAGTTAGATTTGTACAAAAATATAAAAAGTGGTTTTTACTTATATAAATGTGAAACGATTTATACATTGTATCTCTTCATGGTTTCTAAATTACTGTTTCGGGAACATAAAACATCAAACAATAAAATATAATGAAATAAATTCGATAATTCAATTAATCTAATATTGCAATCTTACATCAAACCTCTCAAATTTACATGTCAAACGTTCATAAGCCTCTAATTATTGTTTCGAGAACATAAAACATCAGGCAATAAAAATATCATGAAATTAATTCAACAATTTAATACATCTAACTTTGTAATCCTACATCGAACATCCCAAACCTACATGTCAAACATTTATAAACCTACATAGCAAATTCAAAATCCTTCGTTGAACGATTAACTTCATATACTTTTGAATTATATTGATTTTCAAGACTCTATATAGCGCTCATACCACTTTTACTTCATAATTATATAGATATTAATCAAAATTCATCTAAGTTAATTAGACTCACAATAGATGCTTTTATAATTTGTCAAAAAAAAAATTCTACGACTTTTAAGGTTTGAATTAATTATAATATAACCATTATATATAATATAAGTAAAATAAAATATGGGACAAATAATCAAGTCATACGTATCTTTTTGAATTTAGCAAAACACTTATTTAGGTTAATTGCCTAACTAGTAAGCGCTAGACCGAAGACTAAGATGCGAAAATAACAATCTTACCTAGGGATGGGTATGTAATTTCGCCTTTGTTATGATACTAGGCACGCACTGACCGGCAGCCAATTGTCACGTTTTTAATTACCCAACAAGTTAGGTGAAAGATTCATTGCATCATAAATAAAGAAAGTGAGGCAGAAGCGAACCTAATCTGACTGAATAATAACAAGTTGAATATGGGTCAGATTTAATTTCATTTTTTATTTGTCAGATAAGATATTTTGCTTTCCATTTTTATCAAAACCGTCTGGGCCCGGCCCGGCCCAGAAAAAGCTGTGTCCTGCCGACAGGGGAAAGCCCCACGTCTTTAAACAGCCGGTGTCATTGGCAATTGAGTAATGATATGGATCTAAATTTATCCCAATTATAATATAATATTATATAAGGAATACAAATATTAAAATATAGATTTTATATTTATAATATTATTATTAACAATAATAAAATCTTATATTAATTAAAGTTAAAGTTAACTTTGTATAATTTAATTTTTATAATTCATTCATTATTATTGATATATTATAATTTAATTATTAAAAATTATTAATTTGACATCAATAATAACTACTTTTTAATTTATAATTATTAGATGGTAATACATTATAATTATTGATAAGTATACAAAACCAAGTCAATAAAGTAAAGTTATAATAAATGATAATAAATGAACCTTATTAATTATATGTGATATCAATAATAAACCTTATAATAATATTAAATCGAATATATGATATTTTTAGACCCTTCATATCTACCAACGTTACTTGATATACCTTTATTAATACTTTTAGAGTAATTTTACATCCATCCAACTTTTATAATTCAACATGTAGAGGTGACACAAATTCAGTTGATAAATAAAAACATATTTTTAAAGAAATAAAATTGAAATAATTCATATAATAGTTTTTTACCACGTTAGATTATATGGATTATATTATAAAAAGTAGTTAATATATAAAGAACAAGGTATTTACTCTCAACCCCTCATCATTTTTTTTTTTCTAAAAGCAACATCCTACTTAATCAAAACTAATGCTAATCCTATAAAAATTTAACTTTTGTTAATTATATTTAACGGTGTTATAGTAAATACTAAGGATAAATATATAAACACCCATTTGATATATCAACTAATAATAAAATCACCAATTGATTATAAAGTAATATAAAGACCCTAATTTTTTAATCATTTAAAATTAATTAACATTGTGAGTATATTATAGATATTTTATTACTTAAGTATTATAAAATATTATAAATTAATAAAAATTTATAAAAGTAATAAAGCTATATTTCATAAACTAAATATATTTTTTTAAATTAAAAAAATTTTACTAAATAATTTCACTTACTAAAATTATGTAATCTTTTAATAAATTATTTACTAAAATTTTATTGCTTAATTTGCTAAAATTATTTAGTAAATGAAATATATTTTTATTATTTAAATTTACTAAAATTATTTAGTTTATAGAAAAGGGTCAGGCTATTGGGACTTAATTTTTTGACTTAAGTTTTCACACTATTTATCTACCCTTCATCTATACTTAATCCTATGGTTAATAAAATCTTATAAATAATAACAATTGAAACCGTTTGTATATGATTATTTATATTAAAATCTCTTTTAACGTCAAACTCATCTCTTTTTCATCTTCTTCATTGCAGCGCCTTTACCATGGCCATCAGACTCTTCCTTGCTCCTTCCAAATAAATGAAAAAGAGATGAACGATGTTGTTTTTATCTTTTGTGATGATCTTTTATGCGATTGACTTTTCTGGTTATCCTTGTAT
>JANKKC010043772.1:0-13299 GCA_026225755.1 Bursera bipinnata | reverse complement strand
AGGATGACCAAGTCTATAATGTCATAACATTATTTCATCTTTAACAGAGAAAGAAAATAAACTGTCTGAAATCTTAGATTGTCTAACCAAAGATGTTACACCTTCAAAGTAATAAAGTTGATTAACCTTAGTAGCACTGCCAATCATCTTCCCCGAGTACATATCCTGGAAATCACAATGAGAAGAAAAAAATTTAGTAATACAATTGGAATCCTTAGTGAGTTTGCTAATGGAGAGAAGATTGTAAGATAAATTAGGAACATGTAACACAGAGTGTAGGATTAAAGTTTTTGAAAGAATAATAGAACTTATTCCTGCAACTGGGGATAAAGAACTATCTGCAATTCGAACCTTGAGATTACCAGGACAAGGAGAATAAGAAGAAAATAAGTGTGGAAGACTAGTCATATGATCACTAGCCCCTGAATCTACAATCCAAAGAATCTGGTGAGACATACTATGAAAAGCGGAAGAGAGTATACTTGTTTGAGCAATAACGGTACTAGGAGTAGATAGACTTAGAAGTTTATACAGGTGCTCTAACTGTTCCATACTGAAAAAAGGACGCTCGTGAATATTTGAGGAAGGAGACTCAATGGTGACCTGCATACATTTTCCTCGAATTTCATTAAATTTGGTAGTGGAAATTGGGAGAATAGGAATGTCAGAATGAAATGCCATTGAACCGAAGAACAGCAAAAAAAAGCAGTACCAATAACAGAAGCGTGAAAAAAAATGCCGGAATGACAGATTGCCAGTGTCAACAGCAATTATGCCAGAAACAACACTAGACTCGCCGGAGTGAATGGTGAACAGTATCAACGGAACGGTGAACAGTCACTTGAACAGTAAATCAGTAAACAGGAATGATGAACAGTATTAGCAAACAGTGAAAAGTATCAGTGGAACAGTGAACAGTCTACCTGAACAGTAAACATTATCACCAGAACAGTGTTTAGAGACAAAAAAATGCCGGTAAGATTGCAGAAATCTCCGGGAAGAATAAAGAGGAAACAATCGACGGCAATTAAGGCTGTCCGAAGAGAATGTGTCCTGCTGGAAAAATTACTTAAAAATGGCTACTATGACTGCTGGAAATATGAAAAAAATGCAAGACAGATAAACCTGCTCTGATACCATAAAGAGATTTTTATATTTCTTGATTAATAACTTTGTATACAAGAGTCTTTATATAGTACAAAATTAACTCTAATATAGGAAATAAAGGATCTAAGAATTAATATAAGATATCTTAGGAAGATTTACATTAATACACAAGGAAAGAATCACAAATACCAAATTAAATAATATTCACAAAATCAAAAAAATATTATTCACAAAATCTGAAAAATATTATAACAGATTTGATTATATTTGAAAGACAGTGCATGACTAAGGATGTTGAAGGAGATGTATATGTTTTAAGTTCTTGTAATTAATATTCTGTTATTTTGATAATTTGTCTAAGTTGAAATTCATTGCTGCATGTTACCTTGATTCTCCTGAGTAAAATATTTCTTTTAGAAGTCCTGCAAATGGCTAAAAGACTTGGCATAGTATGCAAGACTGTGATATACTTGTATCACAAAAATACTAGGCATTCTATTATGCATTTATTTGACTATGTGGTTATATTGATATTTTTTCTACATTTCTTGTACCCACAAAGGGATATAAACTTACTAAACAGGGTAAAAGCATATTCAAAATGGGGTGGAAGCAAGTTACTTCTGAGACACAAGGAGGGATAATGTCATCAACAATGACAACGGAGACAGATTCAGCTTCTCAAACTAAAACTGAGACATCTAATACATCAGAGGAACAACGTTTCTTCACAAGAGAGGTAGGTTCCTTTATCTTTCCTCTTTAACTGCAAATTTTTCTGCAGTGCATCACTGCTCAGCTAAGTTGATCTTCCTTTAAGGCCTATTGTCCTGCAATATTTGTTTCCTCAAGTAAGAAGCCATTGTTTTTCCCATTCCCATTCTGTTGTTTTGTGTGACTAGGAATTCCATCTTGGATTCTAGCAATTTGCTGACGAGTTTTGAGTTGATTTCCATAATTGTTTTCATTCAATCTTTACTGCTGTAATTCTTACTCTACACTGAGTGTGTGTACCTCTAAACACATCTAAACTAGAATCTCATATATTTATCATCTTCACGGATTTAAAATCAAATTTATGTAACCACAAAGTATGATCTTAAACCACATGTTAGAAGCAACTACATCCACATATAAGTAATTGAGGATGTGAGGGGATTAAAGGAGACTTTTTCAAACTCTAAAAGTAATTGAAACTGGTTATGAAATTTATATTCTGTGTGAGGATGAATGTGAGTGTATTAATTTTTAAGAGATATATTAGGCGGTAGAAGCACTGACTCATTTCAAAAGTTTGAAGAGACTGAGTAACTGCACAGATAAACTCAGTGCTTGACCGAATTCATCAATAAAGATGAAATTGAAGTGTGGATACTTTGAATGCTCTAATAATATGTAGGAGACCAGTAGGACCTTCTCTCTCTTAATAAGAAACTGTAGAAATATATTAAAGAAAAATAGAGTCGTTACATAAATGGATTGGATATCCACCGTTATTTGCATAGTCTCTCTTGTTTTAAGATTGCTTCCCAAAATACTGGAGATATATTACCTTCACAGTCCGAGATGCCTGTCTAATTCATTGAAAATAAAGAAAATAAACCTGATAATGGGTATATTTGAAAGTTATTTGCTCTTTACAAGTCCTTTCTCAGATGCATAAGCAAATTCTCCAAAAATGTTTCACCATTTCTCATTTTACTTATATTCTGATTGGACATACTTTACTTCTCAATATTGTAGGCAATGGGAGCCTGCAATGCTGAATATGATACAGACTGGCACTATCTTCGTGAAGGATATGTGAGCATATTTACTTGGTTAGATTTTTTGATTCAGCAGCTCATGATTCGCATTCTAAAAACTTCATTTTTCATTTCAGATTACTGTCACTCCACTTGGAGCCCTATCTGATGCAGAGACTGATTGCCAAGTCTTCTTTAAAGATTGGTTGCCAAGTGTTGCTGAACACTCCTCTTCATCAGCCCTTTAATGTGCTATAAGATCTCCCTTATCAAACATTTTTCTGTGCACTCAGCTTGAGTTATTTCTCAATGTTGATAAGAAGCAATCATCTTCGACGCTAAGGGGCAAAACATCCTTAAAATACTCTTTTAGTTTTATAAAACTGCATATTGCCTTGATGGTAGGCATACAGGAACATGGACTTCGCACCCTTAGTTATACATTGGCTTCAATAGATCTATTGATATATGAATGCCTGCCATTTGATTTTCTTGTTTTACCTAAATTCCTTGCTTAACACTGCTCTTAAGAGTTCCATGCATACAACATCACAACGGGAAATTAACAATTGTTACTAATACCTCTTGCTGTTACCTTCGAGCTGAAATGATGATCACAGGACCATTCCTTTTACGTTGATTGCAAGGGGTTTCAAACTTGAGGGCTGCAATAGATGCTTGGTTCCCCTTGTTCATGGAAACATTATTCTCCTGCCTTCTGATGGTCGGGGAATCTGATTTAATTTCACCATTTTACAATAATACCTAAATAGCTTAGTAGCTGCCTGCTATTTGATATTTGAGTTCCATTTACTGGAATCTTGTACAAATTTGTTGATCGTTATGTGAGTAATTCTCTCGTGCACTACGAAGTGTTTGTGCTTTGAAGACGCTGGATGAAATTTAATTTTCAGTCATTACTATCATCATTGCTGCCAGAGAAATTTGCGGTCTGATTCTTATATTATCCTTTATTACGTGTCGATCACAACCGATCATCTCTTTTGTGCCATTTTTCGAATGTTCAACAAAAACCTAGTTGCAATTGGCTTGTCTGCATATTTTTCTGTTGATAATTTGGGATAAAGTTGATTTTCAACTGTATATGCACTACAATTTCAAGGGTTTTCTCCTCACTCTTGTATTTTGAACATGTCCGAGCTCAATACGCAAGAAATGACTATTTATGCTCTTAAATTTTAGAGCTTGGCTGGTTTCCGCTTTTTGCTAAACGAAGTATAATCTGCCTAAAGTACATCTACAAATAATAAATAGTGCGTCTCTATTCTGCTCATAAAAATACCCAAAGAACATTTCTTTGTTTATATGACAACATGGTATTCTCTAAAAAGCAAGCGGATATGAGCCTTTGCTTCTAAATTGATTATGGACGGCACCGTCAACTTTCTTGGTTTCTAGGTTATGGACAGCTCTGTCTACTTATTTCAACATTGTAAGGATACAAAGACTAAGTTAACAACTATATTATTACTTTGTTTGACTTGGAAAAATTCGAATGGTTTAAATGTTTAACACAACTTTTTCTGTCAAAAATCTATTCATATTACCAGTTTAAATATTGGGTTGTTGCAGACCAGCATTCGGAAATGACATAATTGTAATAACGAGGGGGCCATCAAAGAAAGAAATATGCTTTAAAAGATTTCCAACTTCCAATAGTTGGGCTTGAATTGGATCGACTTGGATCAAAATAAAATTAAAGTCGTATACTTGGATAACCTGTACACGTCATAAAATAGAAAAATGAAGTAGTCGTTAGTGGTAGACTTTGACTTTATGGCTCAAGCTTCATGGAGAGAATAGTAAGTAACAAGAAATTAAAAAAAACTTAAAATAATAAGTAATAACTACAGATTATTATTTATAGAAGTCTAACACAATTTATTAAAACAATAATAAAAAAAGATAACTATTTATCTATTATTTTAATTTATTTTTCTAAAAATACATATTAAGATGATGTTTTAAAATGGTAAGATAAATATTGTATAATAACAAGTTAAATTTGATAAATGCTTAATGTCAATTTATTATTTAAAAAAAACGCAATTTATATTTGATTTAACTTCTTTAAATGATAATATAGCTTTAATTTATTATTTTCAACTTGTTATCATATGTCCTAAAGACACATTAAATTATTATAAATTGAATCAAAATAATAAAAATTAATAGAAGCTTCCACTGAAAATTTATAAGATTAAAAAACTTAAAATAATAAAAAAAATTAATATTTATTGTTTTAAAAAATAAATAATGAATAAGAACTATTTTAAATGTTAAATATATTTTTTAGTATCAAGTTCTTTTAACATATGTTGATAACCCTTACGTTAAAGCAGAGTAGAGTGTTTCCAAATGGTGGTCTTGCCGGCCACTGTATATAAAATGTTTGGTCAATTCATTGATAGATGTTACGAACATTTAAAAAGTGTACTCATATTTTAAAAAAGGTATTTGGTATAACAAATCTGTTTAATAAAATTAAAATAAATAATTATCCATGATCAACCCACCATTTTATTTTCTTGCAAGGTGCGCCAAACCATGCTTTCAACTGTAACAAACTTTATTAGATATATACTTAGTGGTAACTCTTTTGCATTCAATCCTGTACATAGAAAAGACTCTGAGAGGTGAACTCAAACGATGGAAGAAGATGGTGAAAACGTTGGTAACTCCGTCCACCAACCAACAGTTTTGGTCACAAACGATGATGGAATCCAAGCACCGGGTCTGCTAGCCCTGGTACAGGTTCTTGTCTCCACTGGGGAATTTAACGTTCTTGTGTGTGCCCCTGATCAGTAAGTTGTTAATCATGTTCCCTTCTCTGTATGTAATCATATTGATTACAAGTTCGTTTAATTACTTTTTGACTTTTGGGTTGATCAAGTATAAGTAGCATGTGAAGTTATTAATGCATGGCCTGTTTGAATATTGTTAATTTTAAAGCCGACTAAGTAGTAAAAGTATCAAATATGTTTATCAATAGTCTCTCATAACACAGTTTATAAATTGGTTAGATTTCTGAACAGTTTGTTGCCATTGCTTTATTGTTTTCGCATGTTACAACTTTTCCAGGGAAAGGTCAGCAGTCAGTCATGCTGTTGTTGGAACTAGGCCTGTCACGGTGAAACGAGTAGATATTCAAGGAGCAACAGCATTTTCTACTTCTGGTTTGTTGTTATTATTTCTTAGAAAATCAGGAGTTCAGCATTTTTTCTTTTTTACTAGTAGGCATACTTGGGTTCATTTTATCTGCAGATCCCTTCAATAGATTGGGCAAATATGCAAATGATTCAGAGTCATTTTGAGAACGGATAGCTTTGCTCCCTTTTCCCGCATTGAATCTTATCCTATCGCTCATTATTTTAATGGAAAAAAATTGCTTATCATGGAACCTTGGTTGTACTTCATGCCATTCTTTAGATAGCTCAAGGCCGAACAACGGAAGGATGCCTTCATATTTTTCATTTTTCAGTGTTTACCTTGTTATTCTACTGTCCTAAACGAGTAAACTGGGAAATATGACCTGAAGAACGTTTCACTCCTCGAGAGTACAAAAATCTTTAACCACAATCTAGCATCTTCTTTTTGAAGTTTGAACTATATGCTCATCTTCAATTGGTCTTACTATTTGTGTATAAAATTTCAAGCTTGCATGTAATTTGCAGGAACACCAGCAGACTGTGCTTCTCTAGGGGTCTCTGAAGCACTCTTTCCTTCGGTCCCGGATCTGGTATTTCTCTCTGACTCTTTCATGCATTCATGAAAGTATTAACGTTCACCCATTTAAATCATCATAAATTATTGTCTTTAAAGCTTAAATATTGCTCATCTTTCAATTTCAATAGCCCAGTTGACAGGGATGTTCTCTTTTACCCTCTTCCTATTCACTCAAGTTAGCTGCACACACCTAAACAAAAAATAAATTATGATTCGTAACTTGTAATGGCAATGGAATAATCAATCTTAATTCAGATCTTTTTATTTTTTTATTTTTATTTATTGAAGTTCCTTGCAAGACAACTTACTTTAATTTGGTTAAAGCACTTGTATACTCGCTAGTTACTTATTTATATCCATTTTCTGTGCGCAGGTAATTTGTGGCATAAACAAGGGTAGCAACTGTGGTTATAGCATGTTAGTCCTATTTTCATCTGTGAGCCTGTGGCTTTCCTATGATTATGAATATTTATCCTGTGATCGTCCCATCAAGATTAAATAGAAAAAAGTTTTATTTACTTGTCAAAATTGTTTCTTCTCAAAGACATGTAAAAGCTTCCGAGTATTGTTATGAAGTTACAGAACATTCCCAACTAGCAAAACACTATATATCCATTGTCATATTCGTTTTGTTGAGGAAAAAAAGGCTGTTTAAATAACTTGTTCCAGATTTTATCCCGTAATCATGCTGAGGTTTTGTTCTCAAGCGGTTTGTTTCTGTAATATTATTGACTGGATCTCTTTGGAGTTGCAGTGTTTACTCTGGCACAGTGGCTGGTGCTCGAGAGGCCTTCTTAAATGGTGTTCCTGCTCTCTCTATTTCATACGATTGGTATGTAGACATTGTGGCAACATTTCTACATTAATCAAGACTCAGTTAAAAGGTTGATTGTTCACTCAATTTTCCCTCAGTATGTATACAATTACTATCTACGATGTCAAATTTTAATGGTTAGTTCAATAAATCCTTAATGCTCATCAGGGAAAGTTTCAGACCAACTTCTTAAGCCTTGTTCTTAATATAAATGCTTTCTGTTTTTGATGGGCTGCAATACATAAGACAAATCTTTGGCATGATTGATTTACTTCAACATTTGGTTCATGTTTAATTATTGTGAATAATTACTTCTCATCTTTTCAGTTTCTCCTTCATTTGATTATTATCGTCATTCATCGGTTTCAAATTCCATGTGGCAGCCAGATCAAACCCCAGTTTTTGTTTTTGTTTTTTCCATTTTGGTTAATCTTTAGAATGTTGATCTCCATATGATTACTTGAACATCTTTTTATTGCTTTAATCGCAGGTTCAGTGGGGATACTATAGAGCAGATGATGAGCGAGCTAGGGTTGATCCTTTGCTTTTGGTCAAAGTTTCTTTTAGTCATCTCTTAGTTTAATCGCTCCTCGGATTCATTTTCATAAACGGGGTAATTTGATTTCTCTTCTTGATTTTTTTTTTTTTTTGGTGGGTATTGGACTTACAGTGTTGGAGGTGAGAGAAAAGATGATGATTACAAACTAGCTGCTGAGATTTGCTTACCCATAATAAGAGGAGTAATAGCCGAAACCAAGAATCAAACTTATCCTCGGGGATGTTTTTTGAATATAGATATCCCAGGAAATCTTTCTCATCACAAGGTAAAGTTCAAAACTAGCTTGTTAACGTGTCTCCTTTAATTTGAAGTTCAGGGCAAATATCAATAAAGACTGTTCTACATTAGTCCATTTTAATGCAAAGTTTCTTGTAGAATGGCAAGTCATTACTTAATGAAATATTCAGCAATAACATGTTAATCGGAAACTATAATTTAGGCAAAATTCTGATATAGAAAATATAATTTAAACTAGAGAATACCAGACCCAAATGGAACGAGTCTCCTATAGGAAAAAAGAAGTTCCATAGCAGGTTGAGGTTTTAATTTTTCAATATTTTTTGTAGGTATGGATTTAGCTAAAAACTTATACCAAACCCAGCTCATCGTCATCCTTGTGCAATATTAGTAGTAGTAAAGTAGGATAAATGGATTTGTGTCATTCTTCTGAAATTATCGATGAGTAGCATATAAGAGGAGAGTGAAACTTCTGGCAGAGGCCACCAGTGATCAATCAAATAATATCTCTCAAGTGTCCATGTAACTTTGTACAATAATTCTGCAATTCAATAGAGTGGAGATTTGTGATGATGTTGTTTTCTGCTGATTCTTGTATTAAAAAGGGGTTTAAGCTGACTAAACAAGGTACAAGTTTAGTTGGAATGAGGTGGAAGCAAGTTGCTTCTGACATTGAAGAAAGGAAAATGGGAACAGATGCTGCAGCAAGGACACTAGCTGATGAGTCAACTCTATCCCAAGAAAATCTTTTGTTCACTAGAGAAGTGAGCAACTTTCTATTTTTCACCTTTCTCTTTAATGGCAAAATACTAATATTTTTTAAGTGTAAATTGGTTTTCCTTTGATTATTAAGCTTGGAAACTCTGCATTTCAATTTTCAAGTTACAACAATATAACTTGACAAATGAAATTCTGTCATGGAATCATTTAGTAAGGTCATGAGTGAGGGGCAGGGGAAATTTTGAAATAATAAATTCTCTGAGGAAGAGAATAAGAGCATATGATTCAGTTTGAGAACCAACTAAATTCTTTTAGAAGAATCTAATCAAGCTCTTCTTCAAACTGAAAGTGAAAACACTGGTTTGTTTTTGGGTTTGGTCAGTAACAGTACGCTCTTCATGAATAAATATTGAGAGATATATTCAATAGACTCTTTTAACTTTTTATTGTCATAGTTTTGGAGACGCCAATTTGATGATGGTGATTCAGACTACCGATATCTTCAGGAAGGATATGTAAGCATGTGTACTAAATAAAACTGTTTAAATAAAGGCCTGCAGTTTACAAACTAACTCCTGATTTCATTTCAGATTACTCTCACTCCTCTTTCTACACTCTCTCCGGCAGCGAAAGATTGCCAGGCCTTCTTTAAGGATTGGCTTCCAAGTCTGGTTGACCATTCATCTTCCACAACCTCATAATGCTGTGACATCCCTTTTGCGTGCAAAATAAGGAAGCATCTATCACATCCGTTTCTCATCAATGAAGAATAAACTAGATGATCATATCAGTCTATATACTAGTTTAACTGTGCTTATATTTATGGTTAATAAATGCTTTTATGAGCATATCCTGGTGATTATTTTCATTGTTTATATATAGGCTTCACGTGTTAGCTAGTTATGTGGTTGCTTAAGTTGCAAGTATTGCAAGAGATATTGCTAATTTTGTACATTGGTTAGAACTTGCCACCTTGTTCAGTTCAGTGCAATAACTTTCAGCCTAGTTAAAATCCATATTTCCTGACTTGTTTGACATTTTGTGAGTGATTATATACGAAACAAATGCTTTCAAAAGTTTCTCAACTTTTTGCAATACACCATCTACTGACAATTTGTGTTCATATGAGTTTTTAATTGAAATTTAAAGATCATATTCAATTGTTAGGTACTTTTCTGAGGAACCTACCCTTGCCCCACAGTTGATCCCATTAGGCTTCATAGTTTAATCAACATGATGTTACTCCAAAGCTTAAACCCATTTTTAAATCTGGAAATAACTCGACTGAATGATGTATATTGTTACAAGAAGCTGGTCAATTGAGTTTTTTCTCGAAACTTGTTCAATATTATAAAGGCTCTTCTTTTTCAATTAACAAGAAAGTAATTAAATTTCCAGTATTAATCTATTTTTAAAATCAAAATTAGAGATATTGCTATTCAGATTGCTTGTAATTGTTAAATATATAAGAACTCGATTGAAAACATGAAAATCCTGTACGTTGCCCCGTCCATTCTATAGTTTTCACAAGTCAACTACAGAAGGATTATGAAAACAATAAACAAACTTCCAACCCAACTGCTGAAAACTGACAAAGCAACAATAAGAAGCCAAATTTTTAGAAATGTCAGTGCCTTCACCAATGCTTTCTAATATAGCTAACATATACTGAGTTCTAAATTTTGCATAAATTCTACACAGAGCTAGGCTGAAAACTGACAGGGCAGCAAGAAGAATCGAAACTTAAAAGGAAGAACTACCCTTCAGAAAAAGCATTTCGTGATTATTATGTTTGAAGCATGTGTAGTTCCATAAACCATTTAAGAAAATTGAAAAGAAGCATGAAAAATATAAGGAAACCGATTTTCTCTATTATGTAACTCGGATCATATGAGACTTGAGAAACAAGCTAGAAAAAGGAAAAAAAGGAAAACTCTTCATAGGAGTATAAAACATCATAAATATGTTATGTACAAGACAGGAAAACTCTAATTTTTCTTTTTTTGTGAGCTCTGTAAGCACAGGGGCCTTTATTGTTTCGATGGCAAGGAAGGTGCATGTGACTCCACTAGTATTGACCATAAGACATGAACATCTTCGTAGGGGCAAGATTTCACATCCTCGTATAAAATGTATATCCCTCTCCCTGAGAAACCAAAATGAATTTCAGTAAAGATAGACGTAGAAAGATATGATTGAAGATTACACAGACAAAACTTTCAGCCAGAAAAATAAAGCAAGCAAAGTTTTATAGATGTGTATGTGACCAATATCAAATACATTCAAATGCAAATGTATAACATGCAATTTCATTGTAAATTTTCCCAGAACGTGATTAAAAATTTGCAGAAAAAGAAATCTAAATGATAATAGTCGTGGCAGCACAAGGAGTGGTTACATTGAAAACCATGCAATTAATAAAAAAAAAAAGTTGATGCATGCATAAGAAAACACTGGAAATGCAGTTACTGATTAGTTTATCAAGGAGTTGGGACATAACATACTCTTCTTTTGAGCAGAGTGTAGACGAAACCACAGCTTCTTCAATGGAGAGAAGAGGGACTGCAGCCACCCCATTTGGAGAAGTGGGTGTGGCACATGTAGGTGAGAGGGGAAGGAGAGAGAGAGTAGCAAAAAATAAGAGAATGTAAGAGACAGTAAAACTAACTGTAGGCTTGCTTAGACAAGAATGAAATAAAATGTCACTGTTTCTTTAACACATCTTAACATTCCCTTGCAGGCCAATCATGTATATCACATTGACACATTTTGGTGTTGGTACAGAGTCATTGTCAAGCTCTTTCTTTCTATCTTGTGGCAGAAGAAGCCACCCTACCAATCAGCTGTGCTTTTCACACTTCCACAGACGTATTTTTTTGTCCAATACTTCGATTTTTCTTATGACTGAAGACACATCTCTCAGTATGTTTACACCATACTACACTATTAATAGTGTCTAATCAATTTTTGGATAGGCAACCGCTCGTGGGCTTCTTCTCTTGCCATTGATGGCCCAGCTCTTGAATTTTTACGTAATAACGAGACTTGTGATAAGAGTCTTTTACAAGGTTCTTCTCCCTGTTTGACACTTGCCCTGTAGGGTGCCTTGAAAGTGTCTGCCCGTAGCCATAGCTTGCTGACTCGGAAATTGGACGCTTTTTCTCCTCTGATATCATTGAAAGAATTGTTTATTAAATATTGGTGTACCACTTTTGTGCTGAAAAGTTAAATGTCTTTTCCGGGATGACTTACATATGCAGTATTTTACTGATAATTAATAGGCCGAAAGTAGCTAACAACACACGATTCATTTTTTCTCAAAACAATGGGCGCAAATTAACAGCCCGAACTCAAACTGCAGGCCCATTTCTCAGACTAACCCAAACCAAATCCCTCCCTACTGGAACTTTCTCCATTTCCTGGACTTGATACGGAGACGCCCATTACATGAACTTACTAAAAATGTAATACGACAGATAAACAACTCTTCTTTCTAATTTAACTTTCTTTGTTTTTCTATTGGGTGGAGGATGTTACACACACATCCGCGTACTTGTGAAATCTTTTGGAATCTTGACGGCAACAACTTGATGCCGTAAATTTCATGTCACATCTTACATGAATAGAAACCCTAATCCTCATATCCTAAACCAAAATGAGATTTTTTATTAATTTATAAGGTTCAATTCCCTCAATTAAGCAAATATATTTTAGATGAATTATGAAATTCAAAAAAAAAAAAATTATGCTATACCTTAATTTTTTCATATCCTACTACATTACTGGTGAATGAGGTCATAAACTATTTCATAAGGTTTGGTTTGCTCAACCAAATAGATGTGTTTGGGATGAAAGTTGTTTATATGAAATCCAAAAACAAATAGGCGTATGACACAAGTATGAAGTCCAAAGCGAATAATATTTATTTGGTTTGAAGGGTTAATATGATAAACTGTCAAGAGGTTCAAAAAGGAAGAATTTGTCACATTCTACATTGCTAGTGAATGAGATCTAAAAAGGAAAAGAATTTGTCACATACAACATATTCAATAAATGAGGTCTTAACTGGTTTAAAAGCAAAGTACATAGACAATGAATGGGGTCTTGAACTAGTTTAAAAAGCAAAGTAGGTAACGTTTTAGGTTAAAGATGTTTATGTGAAGCTCAAAAACAAGATGTACATGTATATTATAATTTTTAACTATCCTCCCATTTTATCCCTTAGCTCATATGGCAAATATGATAATTAGGGGTGAACAGAAACACCCGAACCGACCCGACCCATCGGGTTTTGGTCGGGTTGGGTGGTGGATCAACCCGATCTCAGGTTAGAATATTGTAACCCGTCGGTTTCGGGTCGATCATTGGGT
>JANKKC010043771.1:0-13293 GCA_026225755.1 Bursera bipinnata | reverse complement strand
AAGACAGCCGCTGATACAAAGGTGTTCTCTTCAAACAAACCTCATTTTCTCTGAAGGAAGTCTCGCCACATTCATCAAAAATTTGAGCCACAGAGGTTCCACCCATAGTCTGCTCCACAAACTTATCACTGAAATAACCAAAAAAAGCATATATCTATGTTAATCAAAATGAAATCAAATTAAATCCGCAATACAAAGTCAGCATCTAGTAACTCTCAAGCATCTATTAATGTGTAAAATTTAGCACCTATATAGATGACATGACAGCGTCTAACATCATTTTGATCATGTATGATACGCTAAAAAGAACATGTACTATGATTACTGCAATTCTCCACATCTTTTGCAAGCTTCAATGCAATCAACATATAATAACTTAGATTTATTGATTATAACTTGTTGAAAATCCCCATTTAGTAACTCCCAAGCGTCTATTAATGCGTAAAATTTAGCACCTATATAGACAACACGACAGCATCCAACATCATTTTGAATTTGTATGATACACTAAAAAGAACATGTACTGTGATTACTGCAATTCTCCACATTTTTTGCAAGCTTCAATGCAATCAACATAGAATAATCTGTGTAAAAATCATTAAATTTTGCTGATTCCAAAACCGCATCAGTGCAAATAGTGGGAGCTCATAACCTAGAAAGGACATGATAACTGGCAAACAGTAAGTGGTTTCTAAAAGGACACATCCTGGTCAACAGGATAATGATAAATCAAATTCCATTAATCAATATGGCCCAGAACCATGTCCCTCTCCGTTTATGCGGATGGCTCAAATAAAACATGATGAAATCATCAAGAAACTAACCTGTCAACAAAAGAATAATCGAGTGCTTCCGACAAAATCTTTCCCACTGTTGTTTTTCCAGATCCCATCATTCCTAAATTCCGGAATCCACTGAGTTCAATTACAAGAATAAGGAATAATAATATCTCACTGATAGGATTCTGAATAGAGACTAACCAACAAGAAATAAAGACCGTTCATCCAAGCACAAAGCAACCTCTTTTCCCTTTGCCTACAATTATGCTTGAATCCAATTAAATGGACACAGGAGATTTTTCTTTTATCAAATGAAATCATGGTCAAAGACCAAGCGCTTTCTACTTTAAGAAAAGAAAAACCAAAACCATTATCAAATAAGATGTTGTACCTTTAACAACCAATTTCCATCTAAAGAAGCACAAAAGTTTCCCGCTTCCAATGAAGGGGCTGCAACACAAACAAAATCACAAGGAAAATTAATAAATAACACTAAAACCTTTGAATCTAAAAACATTCAAGGCAAAATGCTACACAGAAATCAAATCTTTATGTTTGAGTTGGACCATGTCCGAAGCAACGTAAAAAACCAAATGAAACTTCCGCTTGGTCGCTATGCAATTTCCTCCCCAATCACCAAGAAGCAAATTTTAAGCAATAACACAAGCATACATAAATAAATTTCACGTTGATTTTATATAACACAAAACTTACTTTGAGCATCCTTAAAGCAGTCTGCAACTACAAAATTGAACTTTTTGCGACCTTTTAGATTCAAATCAATCAAAGTGCTACACAGTATACTGTCTTCTTTCTTCCATTTTTGACTGAATCCGAGAATCCTTGGTTTCTCCACGCTCACAAGCGTGTTGAATTGCAGAGCCGAACAATAGATCGCTGTCATTGTCATGTTTTAAAACAAAACAACAAGTCGAATATTACAATTTTCTCGTCAAACAAACAGCATCAGTCTCTGTCACGCTGCAATAAAACAAAATTACCATGTTAATTACACCGTTAATCAATCAATAAAGATGCTCAAAATATAATACAATCAGAAAATTCTGAAGTTCTCTGAAAGAAAATAAAAGCAAACAAATATATGAAACAAAACAACAACAAAAATCGTTTTCTATTCAATCTTCTGTTTGGTTGCCGAGAAACTACAAGAAAATATGTGAAACCTTACAATCTATTAAAAAAGCGGAACTTCACCTTCAACGAAATCAAAATCAAAATAAACCAGAAAATGTTCAAGTTTTTTGTTTGGTTGCCCAGAAAGCACAGGAAAATTAGCGAAGTTACAAAATTAAATAATACATTTCAAACCTATTAAAGCAGAAAACGGAGCGTTTCATTTATTCAGACTCGGAACTCCGGCAGCAAAAGAAAAAGAAATAATAAAAAAAAAATTTCCTTACAATAATATTTTCAAAAATAATGCTGAAAACTGAAATTTCAAATTTTCACAAAATAAAAATGCTTGATCTTCGAAGCAAAGAAAAGAGATGCGACATTTCAATCTTTACCAAAACTTTTAATTAAAAAAATAAAAAAATTGAGGAATATTTATCAATATAAGATATAGAGGTGAATGAGAAAGTGTTTAAGGAAGTATTGTAATATTTATCAAGTTAAAATGTGATTATATATTAGCCAATACATAATCTAATAATTTTTCAACATATATTTTTTAAATTAATTATAATTATTTTTTAAATAAATGTCTGTATGACAATATTTTGCTAAGTGAAGGATGTTAGTTAAAACAAAATAAGATAAATGACAACAGTACCAGAGACATTCTTGATGAAACGTGATACATATTTTTTAACACAATTTCTTGGTTATTTATTTACTATATATGATTTAATAATTGTTAAGTTATTGAGTAACATTTAACTGGATGCAGCCTTCCCGAGATTTGGAAGTTAACTCGAGTTTGTTTTTAGAAATAGTTTTTTTATTTTTTATTTTTTTTATATTAATGTTTTGTCAGAAGATCTGGCGATGTGGTTGAGATTGAGATTGAGAATTGACATCATTAATTGGCTGCATTCCTCAACTGCTACTAAGATACGTTATTATTGTAGGGGAAAAAATATTTTGTAAAATATGCATTTCACAAACCGACAAGCGCTCGACGAACTTTGCTGACTAGCTGGTGTGCGACGGGTTGACAACATTAATTAGGCTATAGGCAGTTTAGGATTACTTCTTGCAGCAAGAAAGTAACATGAGATGTTTAAGACTATTTTGAAAATAAATTGTTATAAAAATAAGTTATTTTTAAAAAAAGTTTTAAAAGTAAAGGATCTTTTGCTTTTGAATAACTGCTTATGTTCTTAAAATATAAAAAAATTATAATTATTCTTATAAAATTTAAATACATAATATTGCTCTTATTTATCTACAACCTACAAAATTAAAACAAATATATATTATATTATAAATTTATTTTATTTTACATGTATTTATTTAATATGTTTTATAAATTTTAAATTATTTTATAATATATATCTATTTTATAATTATAACATTAATTTTGAATTATGTTTTGGTATTAAATTAAATTAAAAAATAATTTAAACTTTGATTGACTATACAATTCATATATTCTTTCTTTAAAAATTATAAATTATTTGTATGGAAATTATTAGAAATAATTCAAAAAAAGAAAAAAGTTAATTATAGAATATTAATAATTAAATAATTCAAAAAATAGAATTGATTATAAAATATTAATAATTAAATATTATACAAGTATAATACACATATTTATTTTGGTCATTTATACATCATAAAAGTAAAAATAACAACAATCTCAAATACCTCTATCTTATTTTTAAAAAAAAAATAGTTTTAAAAATTGTTTACAAAATACCTTTAACTTATTTTATAAACTGCATATTTTTATAGTAACAACAATCAAACTGACCATAATTAACAAATGTTATCGTATTATTAAAATCATATTCATATATTGGCTTTATTAGTCGGTTTGTGCCATAACTTCTTTAATTAAAATTCAAACATCATAAAAGAAGAGATCTATGCTATTCTATCGGAATAATAATGAACTTATAAAAGAAATTAGAGGGATAACCAATTTAGGAGTTATGTTTTGATTTTTATCAAGTTTAATGTTTTCTTTGATTGTCTAGTGAAATTTAGTTTCTAAACAAAAATATACTTCAAGATAAGATATTGAAGCGTGTATAAGTATGCTTTTGACAGATCAATGGGTTTGTCAAGTGTTGCGAACCGTCAACTCATTATGACTAACAAGTAAATTATCTGTCAACTTCAATAAAATTTCAAATATCAAATCATCTAGCCTTGTAAACTCATCAGCCCATCATGATCGATAAGTGAATCACCCATAACTCATATGAAATTTCAAAGACAAAATCATTTGGTCCCGTGAACTTGTAACGTTTGACGTGTTAGAAGCCAATTTATCCATGAACTTAGTTATGTATGCAATTAGTCCTCAAATAACCCAAGTTAATGTAAGGATTGTTATAAGATATTGGTAGTTACAATAATGTAATCTTAACCAAACACCATAAACAAATAAGTAGGAAAACTACTTAAAAGGATTATTAAAGGCTAAGCCTAAGCAGATCTAATGGGGTCACTCATGGGTGGTAGGTTTCATGATTTGTAGAGGGTAGCAGGTAAGCTATGAAATTTAAGCTCATCACGTGTCATGCTCATAGAAGTAGGTACATGTCTCTTGTCATTGAGAGAACTTTCCTTCAATTTTTCTTTTTTTCTTAATTTTATTACTTATCTATAGGGGTATTAATTCTCGAGCCCCCAAAAAATTTGAAAAGAAAGTCAAGCATCCCACTGAATATAAAATTAATATGAACCCCCTAAAACTTAACTTCCATTAATTATGTTTAACGTTGTTACAGTAAAAACCCAAGATAAATATCATAAACATCTCTATGATATATCTAAAAATAACAAACTCACCTCTTAAATATAAAATAATATAAAAACTCTATTTTTTATAATCTTTTGAAACTAATTAACATTATAGAGGTATTATCGATATTTTATTTATTAAACTAATATAAAATATTTAAAAATTATAAAAAATTTATAAAAATAATAAAGATATATTTCATACACTAAATAATTTTGGTAAATTTAAAAAATTTAGTAAATAATTACAAAATAATTTTATTTACCAAAATTATTTATTTTTTATTAAATTATTTATTAAAATTTACTTGCTTAATTTACTAAAGTTATTTAATAAATGAAATATATTTTAATTACTAAATATATTCTTTTACTATATAATATTTATAAATTTAAATAATTTACTAAATAATTTTAATAGAATAAGTGAGTAAATATCCCGTTTTATAACGATTGGTGTCTACACTTGATACAAAAGCTAATTATCAAATCAATGATTAATTTTCATTAAATAAATAAATCATTATAAATAAGTATTACTAACTTATACTTTAAAATATAAGTAAATAAATAATTTTTTAATCTCGATGTATTTTAAATTAAATTAAATTCAATTTTTTTTAATTTATAATTGATTAGTTCACCAGCGTCCCACTTATCAGATGTAATCGAGTTAACAGATCAAATCATTTGATCATCAATTTTCTTACTATATGACCAGGGGTTACTCGCCAATCATCTAGAGCAGATCAACAAAAATATTTCGAATAATCAAAATCTCATTTCAAAATATAATTAGTAAATAAAATAAATTTTTATTATTTAAATTTACTAAAATTATTTAGCTTTTAGTAAATAATTTACTTGCTTAATTTATTAAAATTATTTAGTAAATTATTTGAATTTATAAATATTATTAAGTAAACCACACCTTGATCTTATAGGAAAAGCGCTATCACGATTATTTTATTAAAATTATTTAAATTTTATAAATACTATTTAGTAAATGATATATGATGAATAATTTTTGTCAGTGTACAGAATCGTATCAAATAATATATTGATTAAAAATCGGATGTCGAACCCACAATGACTAATTAATTAAGTACTAATTTTACTGGATTTATTACTATTTAGATAAACTAAAGATAAGTTGAAATCTAAAACTATTTTTACATATTTTGAGTTATATTTATGATATGGTAAGAAATTAAGTTAAAAAAAAAAAATTAAGTTACAATAGTTTAATATTTTATATAAGTATTGTATAATTTCTAAAAACTACATACAAGTAAGTCATAAATAAATCCTATAGGAATATTTTAGATCTATCAAATTCACACTTCAGACTAAAAAATAAACATCCCTAAGTCTAATTTTACCCACTAAAAATACATTGATCTAGTAACTTAGACTTTGTAAAGATTTGTGTAAAAAGATGTTGTAAAATATGATAAATTAATAAACGAATTTTGATTATGAAAATTTGAGAAAAGAAAAAGTAACCAATGGGCCGGGCCTGCCCAACCAGCCCCATGACCCAGAGCAGCAGATCCCGAGCTGTTCAAGGGAAAAGGGTAGTCCGTTTTCCACATCTACAAAAGACACAGTTGTGATGTTTCTGTATCAACCAGCCATGCTGGCTCCAACTTGCTCGAAGACAAAAGGAAATTAAAAGAACGACAGGCATTCATGTACATGAACCAAAAAAGTTTAAGACAAAGTAGCAATTAGTCCTGCTTTATTTTCTCTAATGGAAAGAACAAAAAATGTCGAACAAGGTAACACTGACACAGGCACTAGGCAATCTAATGAATTGTTACTCAAAAAAGTCAAATGTCCTTAAAAAAGAAATATTACACAAAATTTTCTCTCACTGATTCTTTCTCATGTTACATGAATGGTATAATGATGTTGCATCTCAAATGCAAATATTTTGTGAAAAGTCATTTACAAGCATTTGTATTTTGCTGAATCAATATTCCGCGGCACTTTTCTTTGTCGAAAATGCAGGAAGTAGTAGCCTGCAATTATGTCAATACTCAGTGCAGGAGTTATCAAACTTGACAATGGCACTGCTATGATGGCTGCATTTGATCTCGCAGAAGTGCCTCTTGGAGCTGAATGACTTGTTCACGTTGTTCAGGTGGCAATGATCTCAACTGCTCTGGTGTTAAACTCAACACTTGCTGCAGTAAGGCAGACTCCACATCAGGTGGAAGCTGCGACTGTAACAAGACAACATTATGAGGTCATAAGGCCATGGAAGAATTTTTCAGCAAAAACATGATGTCAGAAGCGAACAAAAAAATACAAGTACTTTTACTACAAATCATAACAAAAGCATAGGAAATGGCACCAAGTGAAGGGGAACCTTGTTCTTCTAGGAATATCAGCAACTTCCATACTTAACGAAGCTAAAAACAAAGACATCTGATCACAGTACTAAGAGATAAATCAGTCATTTTTGCACACTTCTTAAACACCCTTGCTTGTGTAAGTGAAAGAGCTAGTATGTGTCAAATTTAAACAATCATAAAAACTATATTTTTCTCTCAGTTGAATAGCTAGCCATGCAAACTATAGCAGCTTCTTAAATTTGCTTTTCCAGATCCATTAACTGAATTAATAATTGCATATATACAAGCAATAAAGCAAACAAAAATACAGTTGCAGCTAATCCTTGTTAGAAACGTCAACTAGGTATTATCATAGCAGTAGAATCTAGATTCAAACTGGATAAAAAAAAATCAAAGGGCTCAACAATAGTATTCAAAATCTAATAATAACTAAGCAATTATTTAATCATATAATATATAAAGGATAGAACAATATCCCTATCTTCAAATATATATCCACTTCAGCTCAACACATCATTGAGAACCTCCAACTACCCAACGATAGAAGATCGGGCATTTTTCAATAAGGGAAACTTATACTAACAATCTTGAGTTTTGGGATTACTAACTTAGATCTAGAGATTTCTACAATTTAACACTTTGATCCTTCAATTTCATATATTTCAATTTTTTTTAGAGGTGTAAATGTTAGTTTTTGTTAAATTATAAGAGTTAAATGATAGTTTTAGAAATCTACAGGCCTAAGTTTAGTTAGCCCAAACCTTAGGACAGTTGTTTAATATCCCTAAGAAATGGGATAAGCACACCTCAACATATCCCCTAAGAAGAGAAAAATCAAGGAGGAATGTCATGATAGTTCAAAACTATATTAACAAATCAGAAACATTAGAACCTAGCCAAAGGCATAAGCAAAAAATGGATGGAATTTATTAATGTCATCAGTGAAAAATGTTACCTGAGGAATTTGTTTCTCAGAATTTTGCACCTCTTCTACTTTAGAAACAGGATTTAGAGGAACTATACCAACTCCAAATGCTTGGGATGGTGCTGTGCCAGTGGCTTTGGCCGGATTCAAAGCCCCCTTTGAGAAAGAGGAGCTGCTTCCATCCACTTTCAGCATTTTTGATGGGCGATTTATAAATTCTGAAGAATCATGAATCATGCCTTTTCTCTCGGCTAAGCCGGCATGCATGTTTGAATATGAATTATTTCTGTCTGCCCAGCTTGCATCATTGGGAACTCTAGCAGATCTATCAGCATCTTTGCTAAAAGTCTGTAGAATGCCTGATGATGCTGCAGGGCCAGGCTGTTGTGATTAAACGAATAAAAAAATAAAAAGGTTAGATTTCTATAACACACATATATGTTAATATCAACCACATATTTATCAACTAAAAACAGTAGTTCTTCTCTTAAGTTCTAAAAACATAATTGATCATTGAGAGAGTAAAAAATTGGTCAAAGTTGCAATTCTCACATGTATAAGAAGTCTAGAGAGTAGATATACTTTGCTTAGAAGGAGGCATACCTAAATCAGACATTATGCAAGAGAGAGAGAAAAAACAGTATACTAGAATTGGGCCCTTACTGTTAACTTAAGTTTTTATGGTAAATAATTACTTAACATGACAAAAGTAGAAACACTGAGTTTGAACCCTCAAGTGTAATGTATTTGTATCTAAAATTATATTTTATTTGGGCTTCATTTGGTTTGGGCCACATTACACATAGCGAGCCTGTTAGACAGCTTACTACTAGTATTGGGTCTTTACCTATCAACTTAAACTTTTGAGTCAAATGGTTATTTAACGATAAGTATACTTTGCAAATGTATATTTAAAGCAAAAACAAAGGTCAATAAGCTTCAATTCACCTTAAACAATACTGTAAATATTATGTGCCTAGGCACTTGCTCATTTGGATCTTTTTCTCGTATATCCCTGCTTCCTATTAATCTAAGTAAGGCCCATACAAAGGTTGTGACACAAATAGGAACTTTCTTTGCAAACAAAACCAGAGCTAGAAGAATATTCTATTCTGCATAGTGAGCCCAAGACAAAAGCAAGTTCATTTTAGAACACCCATATTGACCAATATTTTACACAAAATAATAAAACGTAACAGGAAACTTAAGCACCTGGAAGCCAGAATCTGGGCGAGGCAAAAAAGAGGGCCGTATGGCAGCATTAGAAACATTTATCCAACTGTTATGCCCTAAACCGGCAGATGCAATCTTTACCGGGTTTTCAAGAGGAGGTTGTATTTGCTGGTTCGAGGAAGAGGAATTTGCCGCTTGAACTTGAGGTCTAACCAAAGGGTGTGTTGGAGGAAGTGTTGGAGCTCCAGACAGCCCAGGCAATGCCACTTGTTGTAGAACTTGGTTCTTGGTGTGTTGTGGAAGCTGAATTTGGGGATGAATGGTAGGCTGAAGGGGTGTAGAAAACTGGTTATGAAGCAGAGAATGTTGAGGAACTGCTGGCACCTGACCTTCTTGCACTTTGGACATCAACTGCATCTGCTGTGCAAGTGGAGGTAGCCCAGGGAGTTGAACTGCTGCTTGCCGCTGACTCTGCTGACCATCATGTAATGAAGTCTGGGCAGGATTATCTGGACCCTGTCGAAGATTTGGCATCTGCAACTGCACAATTAAAAAAAGATAGTATTCTTTATGTGCATAATCAAAAAGTTATGAATAATTAATAACAAAATTCTTTGAGATGATGAACAAACCACTTGAGGATTCACCATTCCTAGCATTATCTGTGCCTGCAACCAAATTATACAAATAATTGTAAGATAAATCATGCAGAAAATATGCTCTATCACATTGGAAAACAATAAGCAGCACATCAGAAAACAATCACTAATGAAACCAGTAATAGATACATCAACCCTTGGACCAGGGGAAACTGAGAATCATGATCAGATTGGCCCAAAAAGTTCATTTGTCCAGATCGCGATTATAAATGCATCTATTAAAATTGAGGGGACCATTAAAAAAAAAAAAAAAAAAAAAAAGATAAAGCAGTCATTCACTTTCAAAAGCATTAAAACCTTTTTAATGAGTTTCAAGACAGCTCCTTTTATTTATTATATTGATCTGGTAGGGTATTGGACTAATCTGCAGTTTGGAGATTGTAGTCTTATTTCTTTCTTTCGAGGGGTGGTATACTGGTTTTGGGTAATAGAAGTTGAGGTATAAAATTTGTATAACTTTTATTTTTCTATACTGGGACTGTGTTATGATGTCCCTGTTAGCCTCTTGTTCACTTTTTGTATCTTCTTCCTCTGTTTTAATATAAGCATTGTATATTATTTAGAAGGGACAAAAGCATTAAAACCTGTTGGTGCACACAAAATGAGAAAAGATGATTATTCAATCTTTACTTTCAGGTCAACAAGGAAGATCATATAATTGTACATACAGCATTAAAGAATGGTGTTCAAGGCATTTAGTGCAGTTTGGAATCTTTCAGAGTTTTATCTCAAAGAATAACTAGAACACAAAACCTGCAGAGGAAGGTATACAAGAGCAAAAGCTGTGTGGTTGATAAAAAGTTTCATGGACATTAGAAGAAGTCATAAAGAGTGCACGTGCATATCATATGCTCATAGCCAGAGAGAGACACACACAGAAAAAAGGTCACCATCAAATGATGCTGTTAAGGAAGGGGAAGGGAACATTGTCTTAAATTAATATAAACCATGAAAGAGTAAGTTATTGAAATCTAGAGCTTCATTTATACTAAGTTCAATCAATACAAAAAAAAAAAATGAACTTGTTCAAAAAATAATTCAAGTGTAACCATAAGTTCTCATTTGTAAGGTATGTTCAGGGCAAAACCATAGAAATTATTAGAAGGATAAGTTCATTATATCCCCCAAACCCCTCTGTCTCAAGGTGCACACCCCTGTCATTTCTCTTTTAATAAAATGTCCCTCATACTGTCAAGGTTCACCAATATATGTCTGTGTGCTCAATTCATGCAGCTTATTTCAGCCAAGTAATGCACCATTTATAGCCATACCTACGTTTCTCTTCACATAATTGTTCTAGCTGCGCCAACTTGTCAACAAAGTGATTTAAAATAAATAAATGAACAAAATATGTACATTGCAGAAACCTAAGATAAAAATTCTTAGGAATTATATGCTAATGCTATTATCCCTTCATATTACTCAAAATGAGAGACCTTTCTCATATACCAACATATACAAGAAACAAGATCCATTTATTTCAATAAAACCATAGATAGGTGTATGCTGAAAGATAAAAGGATAAGAAAAGAAAAATACTCTTCCCCTAAAGATTCACCAATTGTACGGATAAACACCTGAAAAATAGCTTTCAGCAACTGAGGTTTTGAAAGCAATAGCTGACGAGTTTGTTCCTTGTTTTGGGTAGCCATTTGCTGCCATCAGAAAGTATAATTTAAACAAAGCACTAATTAAAATAATCCAGGAAAGAAATCTAATATCAGATTTACTAAAATGAATACCTTCAGCTCATACATCATATCATTCAGTTGACTCCTGGACAATTTAGCCAGATGAAGAGTTAAGGGATCATTCGCCGATGCCAACTGATTCTGTATGCCATTTTGATTTGACTGCACACCAACTTGAGCACCGCCAAGAGCTCCAGTCATAACTGATGCGGCAGTTATAGCTAAATGGAGACCAATTGGCTGATGGGCGACAGATTCACCATGGATCACTGAGCCCCCTAATTGTTTCTGAGGTTCTGTGAGTAAACATAAAAGATAAATGATGACATTGATAACAAAAGATTCTACGTTTTATTCAAAAAGAGAAAATAAGTCAAGAGAAAAAATATAGGGAAAAAAAAACTAACCAACATTTGCAGCCATTCCAGGTCCACCACGACCCTGAAACAGGAAGACAAATTAATCATTATTCTTTTAAGCTTTCACAAATACTAACACTTAAAATAACTCCTAATTAGTGGCCAAAATTCCACTACAAAGGCTCATTATAGCCAAAAAAAAGACAGTGCCCAGCACCTGGTTACAGTTAATATATGTCATAAATATAGTGTTTGAGAATCTGTTGTAACATCACTCTCAAAAAGCCAAAATATGCCACAAATACCTCTACCTACCTCTACTCATGAATTTACAATGCAATCTGAATAATTATTTATTTTCTACAGTACTGCATAATTAGATTAAAACAGTCAGGTTAATATACATATGTTGCAAGAATTAAAGGTTTTGCAAAACATAGCAGCACATCTTGATACCATCAATCATGATTTACACTGTGACAGATTAACCATACAGAAATGAAGGTAGAATATCCTATTTAATTACTTATATGAAGAGGCCAAGCCTTCTTATTAGAATTAAAACTTTGAGGGCAGCATATCACTACTTTGTTAATGCTTTTCTATCTTATACTACTCTTTCAGTTTCTTATCAAAAGCAAAAGTGACAGAAAATTTTCACTTAATTTGGTTTACAGAGAATGGAAAGTTTTTCAACAACATATGAAGCACTGTGCTGTTTGTAAACATGAACCTTTGGTTGTGCCCGACCAGCATCATGATATCCATCAAACAGTACAAATTTATCTATGAACTTGGCAGGTACAGTAACATGAATATGTGTGTATGCACTTGCACATATGCATATGTACAGATTGATTACTTTCACTCTATTTGAATTAAGACATCCAAAATCTGAGTAAAAAAATTGATTCTAATGGCCCCAAGTTTTAATTATTGAGGTCAAAAGACGTACAGTTCCATTTCTTTTTAAATTTATACTTTTCCTTTCTATTTTCTCCTTCAGTTTCTCAGAGTTTAAGTTGGATTAATCCTCTCTAAACTTCATTGATCTTCTGAGAAAGGAAGTTAGAAAATATTATTATTTTAGAACTATTAGCATTTACCAATTATATGGCTTTGATTACTGATTGATATTACTTTGGGCTAATTGATCTTTTCCAAATATTTGATCTAAGATTAATATGTGTGCACTATATTTTTTGAAAAAGAAACTAGAATGTATTAAGTTTTTCCTTGTCTCTTGGTTCAGTCATGTGGTTAAACACTTTACACATTTATTTATATTTCACAAAAACAAATTTGGTACAGCTGTAAGCTTTCTAAGATACTAATAAAAGTTAAAATATTAAAAGTTAGTTCACAAGATTCTTTTAATTTTAATCTTAAATTGACTTATGCTTGATCATTA
>JANKKC010043770.1:0-13289 GCA_026225755.1 Bursera bipinnata | reverse complement strand
TTGTAGATCTGAGTTTGAAAGTACGAAAACCGAAACTTTCCGGTGTGATCCTGGAAAATCCGGTGGTCCGATCGCGACATGGTTGGTAGTTTTAGAATCGTGGAGAGATAATATTTCCAATGATATAATTTTTGTTAAAATCGGATGGCTAGACCAAAAGATGATATTGAAAAAAATAGGGAGGTTTGATGTAGGGAGAGAAATAAGAGAGAGAAAGTCTTATTCAAGAGTGACTAGAGTTTCTCACTTTAAGAGTGGCTAGGGTTTCACTCACCTTAAATATTTATAGCCATTAATAAAATTTCTATTTAACCCCTCTATATTTATCTTATAACTAAATAAATCCCTAATTTAAAATTTAAGTGTTACATCTAATGTCTCAACTATCCAATCGTCTCATCACTCAATCTCGTCCATTCCATGACTTATGATCACACATGTATCATCTGCATAACGCCCAGTCCATATCGTACCGCCTTTCGCGTAACACTCATACTTTAGTCGTATCCTCACATACCATCCTGCGTGGTACTCATAATCTATAACCCACTTCGAATCCATTCTGACGACATAATTATACATGTTTTGCTCGGTTCCACAACTAATCGTCCGTTTTCGTAAATTTGTATACGCACCCGTAATGTCCTGAACCATCAATCTATCTAACATCATACTCGTCAATCATACACTTTCTATTCCTTAAGCCACCTCAATAAAGTAAATCCATATGTAAGTTAAAACATTTTAGAATAGTGTCGTAGAAACCCCTACCTCGATATCTAAACCGTAGCTCTACAGACCTTCTTCTCTCTCTTTTCTCATTCGTATCATAAATCCATGTATCTTGGTGGCCCCAGATGAGTCCTCCGAGTCACGGGACCAAAACATACAAAACTGAAATCGAGGGTTAAAACGATATCTTACATCCTGAGGGCATTACCATAAACTTATAAACTATTAAAGGTTAATCTAAAATTAACTACGTGGGGGTGAAATTGCTAACCTGAAACTTCTTGGGGGGTCTCTGTGTCAAAACACATGACAGGGGGTAAACTACCAAGATCCAAATTGTAGGGGGTGTCACTAAAGCGAGAAAACTGTCAAACAAGCAAGGTGAAGGGGTTGACTGATATTTTTTCATGGCTGCCATTTTTCATGGTTACTCGTCGGAGAATATGATCACTGACGAACCACGGTAAATGGCTACCACCAGCAGCTTCGTGTCACCGAGCCAAGTCAATCCCAACCAATGGCGGAGCCTGGCAACTGCCAGAAGGGGCAAATGGGCTTTGAGGGAGCCGAACAGTCTCAGGCTGATTTTCGACGATCCAGGTCTAAGACGGTCAATTGAAGACCATCGCCAGACTTCTCAGGTCGAGACACGTCGATCTCGACCGGTGGCAGCAACTGTCGACAACGGAGGAGGAAGATCCATTTCTGACAACTGAAACCTCACGGCCTGATCTATGATGTTTCTGGCATCAGACCGTGAAACAAAGGCTACCATGGCGATTAACCAACCGAGATCCTTCCATTGCCACCTATCTCGTCACCTAACTCATCTAGAATATGAACGATCATCGGTGACGACAGTGACGAGATGATTTTCGGTGAATAGGGGTGTCTGTGCTATTTTTTGAATGTTTTGGACTCTTATGTTGTTTATATTGGTTTTTGGGTTCTGGGGGTCCAACTATAAATTTCTAAACCTTCAACGGTCGCTTATCCCGACCTCGAAGTCTCAGTATCTCATTGCCGACCCATTCTCATCTATTTTTCACTTACGTGATCTTAAAATCCATACATCGAACACTAAAGACGAAAAAGCCACGAGCTTGTGTAAAATTTTTTTAGTCCCATTTCCCGAAAACTCTTGAATACCTCCGAATACTCATATACACGATGTCATCACGTTTGTGTCATCCCGTATATACCAAAAATACACACTTTTATGATTTCTAACTTGAAATCTTTCACTTACACCTCTAAATCATTGTTTCCAGAAATCCGGGTTACCACAGTTTCGTTTGTTAAATACCCATATAAGGAATGTTGATAAGCTATATGTATTCGTGTACGTTTCGTTGTAAATTAGCAATATTAGTATAAATTATATGTATATACGGAATAGAATCGAGAATGAACATATAATAAGGATGTGTGACAAATGATGGATTCGAAGAAAGAAAAGGTATCAAAAGATACAAATGTGAAACTTGACAGGTCAGAGGTAATGGAGGGAGAATTTTGCATATGGGTTGGTGTTAGGCTTAGATGGACTTAGATGATCTAGGACCCAAGGAAAACACTAATTTGGTGGATTGGTAAGGGATTGTGGAAACGTGTTATAGATTTGATGTATATTGATTAGAAAATGTTATAGATTTGTGTATGTTGTGAGATTTCTTACTAGGCCATATTGCTCACCCCTTTCCTCCCACAAGTACCAGAGGTCAGACATCGAACGAGAATATTTTAGAGCTCACTTAGAGGACTTCTGAAGAATCTAGAAATGTACCCTTGCATGCATTATGTATTATGACTCATATATAAAAGATATTTGGATATTTTGTAAAAATTTTACTATTTTATGTACACATTTGAATTCGAGTTTTTAGTTTAACTTTTATCATATTTATTTACATAGCTCACCCCCTGGATTCTTGTATAAGGGGTTTCGGGGCGTGACATATTTAGTTGATGTTTATTTTAGTTTTTTGTATTCTTTTGCAAATTTTGAATAATTTGGAAAAAGATTGCTCGAAGTTGAAAAAATCAGGAAAAAATCAATTTAGGCATTTCACACCTAGACACCAAGTCTTTGGAAGTAGAAATTTGGTCAGGCAGAAAGTCCACTCCTAGGTATGGAATCATTTTACACTCAGGCGCCAAATCAGGGTTTTGTTTCCTCTTTTGTTTTAAAGCTATGGCTCTGTTTTTGTAAAAAGACATAAAATGAGAGCTTTTAATAGAACAAAATGGAGGTTGAAGCGGAAGGAAAGAGAGACTAACAACAACGTCCAGACTAAATCTTGAGATTTTAACAACGGAGAAAAGATCGAGAGATTTTTCCCAACAAGTTTTCATACTTCAATTCAATTCCAAGCCTTATTCTTCCATGATGGTTTCTATTTTTTGTGTTGATTTTCAACTTAGCGTGAACTAATTCTTTATTGCTGGGGCTTTGATGTAGCCTAGCATAATGAATGTTTTTTCTTTTATTAATAAATTCAATTTGGATTTCTATAATAGTTTTTAAGTGTTTGAATATTGGTCTTAATGCTTCTATACACTTGATCACTATATGACTGATTTTTAGTTGTTGTTCTGTATTGAGATATATTGCATGACAATTGAACTCTATTCATTCACCATAATTTGCATGTATGATTGAAAGATATATATGTGGATTGTGTAACAATAGCAGGGTAATTCACAGGTTTATGATATTTGCATGTTCTTAGCTCAAGTTAGAGATAATTAGGTTATAATTCTTAAGTAAGTCTACGTTGCTCAAGAGAGACTTATAGATAGTTATTGCGAATAAATTTGTCTAAGCTTGAGAGATGATGATAAATAGCATTAGAAATTATCGCTTTCAGAAAGTGTCCAATTGAATTGTATTCAATGAATTAATTCATATGGTAATGGTGAAACCATAGTCCTAGCTGTTTTTTCATACAAGTTTATTCCGTTTGTCTTTGTTAATTTTAGGATTCATAGTTAATTACTCAATTTGATTTGTTATTATCTAAGTAGTTTAAGATTTAATTCACTTTAGTACTTAGTCAAACAATCCTTGAGGGACAATAACCCAGCATCAATGCTGTCTTACGAGATACGATTCTGTGCACTTGAAGAAAACATATCATTCTGATCCACGCCATGGCACCAATGCGATTCCAGAACTTCCGTTTTTGATGAAAAACACCCTAAACCCTTCTAATATAAATCGAAAACATATTTTAGAGGAAGAGGGAGGGAGGAGAGCTAGGGATATTTCCTTAAGCCTAAAAATAATAGATTTATCAATTGAAGAGGAGAAAGAGAGAGATCTCTTCCTCAAATCTATAGAATTCTTCCCTCTTTAGTTTGCTTTTCTTCTTTCTCATGAACTCTTTAGATTTTTGTATTTGTAGTATTGTTATGTGATTGATATTTTCTGCAAGTGTATAGAATCGTATCAAAGTAATACAGCAGTGATGCTGAGTTATCGTCCCACAGAGATTGACTGACTAAATACTAAATTAGACTGAATTATGAACTATTTAGAAACTAATTAAATCAGACTTAAAGATTGAATAATAAAACTAACAACTAAAACTGAATAGAAAATAAATTGAAACTTCTTATACCATTTGAATAATTTTCATTAAAAAGATTTCTGTTGTATCCTTAAATATTTATGAATGCAGTAATTTCTAATGTAATTTATCATCCTCCGTCGAGCTCAGATAAATTTATTTGCTCTAAGCTATCTAAGAGCTCTCTCAAGCACCCTAGGTTTACTTAGAAATTCTAAACTAATTATTTCTAATTTAGTTAAGAATAAGCAAATTCAATCACCCTGTGAATTACTTATAAAAGCTACACAATCCACATATATGTCTTTCAATCATGCATGCAATTCATGGCATAAGAATATATTTGTATTATCATACAATACCTTTCAATATAGCAAATAACTAAAATCATTCATACAATGGCCAGTTATATGAAAGTATTAAGATTAATATTCAAATACTCATAAATAATTAAAGAAATCCTAACATAGTTTAACACAAGAAAATAAGATCCATAGGTTAGGCTACATCATAGCTCTAACAAAAGTGATTAGTTCATACTAAATTGAAAAGAAATAACAATAATGAAAAATATAAAACTCATGGCTGACAAAGACATGAGAATCAGATTGCACATCCAAGCCTGTAGAAAATCTCTCAATTTTCTACTTGTAGCCATCGCTCCTTGCTTGCTCTCTATGTGTATTCTTGTGTCTAGCCGCCTCTATATCTCGTTCTCAGAAGAGTCTATTTATATTGTTACCAGCTCGCTCGCCCTAGCATTAAAAAGTGGAGAATTAAAACACGTAATTGCGCCTAGGCGTAAAACAAGATGGTGCTGAGGCGCGGAATGGCGTTGCGGCATGAATGGAATGACGCCTAGGCGCAAAATGACGCTGCGGCGTGAATTGTGAAGGTCCGAGGCGCAGAACTACACCGAGGCTTAGAATTACGCCTAGATGTGAAATGCAAATTTTCGGTTAAAATTGTCAGCAACAGCTCCACAGCACCTGTAAGGACAACAAACCTATACAAATTAAGAACAAGCAATACTAATAAAAAATAAAATAAAATAAAATAAAATCTTAAGAGAATTAACAAGAAACTAATATAAAACAAAAAATAAAAATAGAAATAAACTACTTATCATTATGAACTAATTTTTTTTGCTAAGACTATGATGTAACCTAGCTATGAGGATTTGAACCTATTTAATTTAGTTATTGAATTCTTTATCAATTGTTGAGTGTTTGATAATTGATTTTAATCCTTTTAAATAACTAGCCATTATTTGAATGAATTATTCTATCATACTGAAATCAAAAGATGATATATGATAATTGATCTTGTGGTTAAATACCGTATTCTACATATTAAATAGAAATATTGACATGGTTTATGTAACATAACAAAAGAATTCATATATTTTACTATGTCCCAATCTTTTAAATCTAAGTTAGAGATAATTGAGTTATTGAACATGGGTAATTTATTGGTGCTTGAGAGAGACCTTTACAGAAGGAATTCTTGCTTTCAACATAGATTTTGAATAATGATATAACTTAGGGTCCAATGCAGATTAGTTATGGTGAAGTCATAGGCCTTAGTAATTTAGTTCATTTTTTTTATACCAGATTTTCACTGGCTTGAGTTTAGTTTTCAGTTTTAGTTTTTAACACTCAAATCATCTTTCGTTTATCTAAATAATAAATAATATAGTAAAATTCGTACTTAATATATTAGTCCCCGTGGGTTCAACATTCGACTTTAAATCACTATATTACTTAATAAAATTTCGTGCACTTATGAATTTAACAACACTACAAGAAATACACGTTCATGTAAAAAATAATTATTCACTGCTGCTTTTGCTCACTGCTATTTCACTGTTGCTTCTGCTCACTGTTGCATCTACTCACAGCTGCATCTACTCACTACTGCTCTTACTCATTGTTGTGTGCTTACTAATGTTGCACTGCTGCTTCTGCTGTTTTAGCTCACAAACTCTCTCAAGCTACTGCTTACGGGCTTTGATATCACTGATACAAGAAATTAAAGAGGGAAACTGATATATTTTATTAACTCAAATCTACTTCTGACTTACAACCAGCTGCTCTTTATATAGAGCAAATGTCCAATAGCTACATGCATGATCTTAGGAACTTGCAGCCACTATCTATATCTCTTCAATTGACTAGGTAACGAAGCCACCGATGACTAACTCTTCCTATTGACTAGGTAAACAAATTAATGCCTAAAAACTAGGACACTACTAACAAGTCAAACATAATGATATTTTCAACGGAAACAGTCTGAGAGAAGATTTGAAAAACATCCTTGATCTTCTGCGTTGTCTGAACTATCTTTTTTCGATTTCTGAACCCGATCTCCTCCTTCTATATCTTCCGTCTGCAATCTTTCATCATCTTCGTCTATGTTAGGAACTGAACCGACTGGTTCTGGACGAGGTGCTTGCGATGTCTCTGCCATGTTCTTGCTTCTAAAGTAGAAGAGTGTCGATATGCAAGAGTAGTAACACAAATTGACTGAACCAACAATTGTAAGAACGACGAAGTACTTTTTCAGGCCAAACCGGCCTCCATAGACATAAAAACTTATAATGTTACCAGTATTTCCAATTCCAATAACGAAGGTAGTAATCGCTGATACATATTTCTTTCTTGAGACGGGGAACAGATGAAGCATGAATTGATCGAATCCATCTTGAGCAAGTCCTTCCATAAAACCCAACAGGCAAAATTGTGGAAGAAGCCGGAAGAGGTGCCTCCGCCATGCAAGAATAAAGCAAGGAATAGATAGCAGCATTCCAAGCCAGATTCTCACTAACTTAGCCTTTTTCTTTTTATCTTCTGGAACCCATTTGGAAAGTAACTCCTCAAACAGATAAGAGACTCCTTTACGTGATATTGATTGAATTACCACAAAAAAGGAAAGAAACTTTGATAAACCCAATTTTTCTCCCTGAAAAGGAAAAAAGGTTTTCCCGGCTGACAAAATCAAACCAAACAAAAGGAAGGTGCTCCACATGCAACCCATCTTTAAATATTTCTTTTTCCGTTTCCTTTTTTTTTCTTCTGGACCAGGAGTGGGATCTTTGTCATCTTCTCTGTTATTCAAATAAATTAATTTACATTTTAATAACATGCCCAGTATTTATATATAATGATGAATGAATTATAGAGAATGGACAAGAGAGGGATGGCGAAATACCTAGTGCGCGTTTTCATACGAGTGTCAGCTAATCCTCCAGAATGGTAAAACCCAATAGTACCAACCAAGAACAAAATTAAACTGCTCCCAGTCGCCACTGCTGAGATCATGAAAATTGTTCGCCATTTGTGTACGAAAAAGTTTATTAGGGATCCAGCAAGTGCACTAAAAGACCAGACAATACGACACCAGAGATCTTTTCGAGCTATGGCTTGATCCTCATCTAGTTTTCCTTGATCTTCCGGTTCATGGTTTTTGTATTGATCGACAATAAATTCTTGTAGTAGAGGCCTCACTCCAGCGTTACCCACTGCTAATAGGAGAATTCCAGTTATGTCTAATCCGGAAATCTCGTCTTCTTTTCGAGAACCAAGGTACAATAGCACCAACCCCTGCAAGAAGAATTAATGTATTTGTTAATTTATTGACTTTGCTTAATGTTTGGTAAGGTTTATTCTGACATTTGATCCACCTGTACCAGATACATACACATGTATACCATAAAATTTGATTTCAGTTATTTATAGAGGAATGTGTGAATAGCAAAAAGATACTCTCGTATATTGTAGAGGCTCCAGTGTAGAGGAAAGCGTTAACATAATTTTTTTTTTTTTTTGATTAAAAAAAATACTAAAGAGGTGAGATTAAACTGTAGATAAGGTGACCAACCTAGTGTTATATGGGACTAAGAAAGACATAACATTAGGATCACTAATGAGATGTTTGGGTCTAATTCTGATAGATAGACTAACCAATTTATAAATCCAAAAACCCCTTTAATCATCAATATGAGACTCAAAATATATTTGCTCTAATTATTGTCTTAGAAATATAGTTTTAGACCTAGAAATGTAAGCATAGAGCAAAGTCTTCATTGTTAGAGTTTAAAGTGCCATGGGCTTGTTCTGAGTACGATATTATTCTAAAGAGACGAAATCTTGTACTTTAAGTATAATGCTTCAATTACTACACCTAGACTTTTTTAGCATACATGAAAATCATAAAATGAAACTAGAATTCATATATTCAAAATAATTCTGGAGAACATACTTACAATTAAGTAAAAGAAACTTGAAACAGTGATAACTATAAAATGACCGAAGAGGGCATTCGAAATGAAAGTCATAAAAATCTCTAATAAGGCGGATACTCCCTCTTGCATCACGGCAAATAATGCTACACTTGAGATCTCTTTGTTCACTAAGTATGTTATCAATAGAGCGAGGATCAAATACTCTATCAACTTGTCGCTGAACAGCAAGCCTGAAAATTAATTTAAAATGTCATCAGAGGGGTCATTCGATGAAACATTATCTTTTAACTTATTTAATTATAGTCGTAATGCTCTATGCCATTTTTCTCTTTTCTTTTTATACAGCAATATGTTAATCAATCAACAAAAGTTACAAATATATATCTGTATATATTTGTCATCACAAACAAAAAGCCATTTATCTAAACCCTATATATAGATTCCGTTGTACAATAATTTTTTACTCTATAATATATATTTGTGACAAAACACTTGTAAAAATAGTATCAGTGTAATTTAAAGGAGACAATATACATGTTTTACAAAGGTCAAAATTTAGAATTGTAATACAAAACTTTATATTTGTAATCTTTTGATGTTAAAAAGAAAAATGAAATATGAATTAACATAATAACATTTTTAGTGATATATAATTGATAAAAATTACGAACGACTCATTATTTTAACATAAAAAGATTACCCAGTTATTGATATCATAGTAATATGTATAACATAATTGAAAACTATATATGAAGAGTTGACTTTTGAGTACTCTCTTTCTAATTATATAACTTGATTCTATTGGAGAAGTGTCATATAATTTTCAAATGTTAACTTAATAAATATAACCTGAAATTAGTTAGTAATAATAAGCTCGCTAAGATTTTCAAGATCCCATATGAGCAATTTAGACGCTACCATTAAGGAACCTACATCAAGTTCAGAAATGAAAGATCATATGTATTCTAACCCATACGCATACCAGCAACCGCACTCAGTATGACCCTTTTTTTTTTTCAATAAAGAGTCTTTTTAATCTGTAATGGTGCTCGTTTTGGTTTTAATTTCTTGAACTTAAAATTTACCGATGAAAAAGAGAGAGAGATGACAAAAACGTAACTTTACAATACTAATCACTTTCAGATCAAGTGCACCGTAGTTCCTACTTTTTCCAGGTTTTGGGGCCTCTTGGCTGTCATTATTATTTAACTAGCTACCTGACTTGCTAGTCATGTATTATGCATAGATATGGGGAGCGAGAGAGAGAGAGAGAAAGAGAGAGATAAAGCTACTCGCTTCCAGATCAAGTGCAAAACAAAGAAAATAGAATGGTTTTGGTTAGCAAATCAAATGTTATATACCTGAGGCAAGCAAGACGCCCTTGCAAAAACAAAAGCGATCGCGAAACCAACATCTGAACTTGGAGTCATTTTGGTTGTTAGAAGGTGTTTCGGTTTTGGGCGAGTTACTTGGAGACTTGGAGTCATGTCGGTTGTTAGAAAATGTTTTGGTTTTGGGAGAGTTACTTGCAGTGGTTTTGGGCGAGTTACTTGGAGTCATTTTGGTTGTTCCCAAGTTCTTCTTTGCTTCTTTATGTTTATAATCTTATGTTTATATATAGAGCTAGATGGTAAACGTAGGTCAACTTTTATTACGATATGATGATGCAAAGCAAGACAAGCATGTTGATGGAGGCACAACGTCACCAAGGACTCCGCTTTATGATAAAGGTCTTTGCACGTACAAGCTCGGAATTCAGAAAAGTGCCAAAATATTCAGACAAGCATGTTGGGCTCATGAAGAAATGAATGGCAAAAAATAAAAGAAAATTTTCTCTTTAGATAGTCTGCCGTAACACATCTATTAAGATTTAAAAAATTTGTATTTTTCAAATAATAATTGATTTATTTTAAATTGATTATTTTGATAAATTTAAAGTTTTTATAAAAAAAAATATAATTTTTAAGTGTTTTCATAATTTTTAATTGAAAGATACATTTTTTTAATTACTATAATGGTACATAATAAGATTATCATTACTTTTTATCATCTATCACTAACTAAAGATATGGATTAAGTTCTTTTGATCATTATATGGATATCATAAGTTATCTGCCTTTAAGATCATCCTATTACTACTCCATATATATATATATATATATGCACACAAGATTTAACAACTCCATGAAATTGTTAGTATTTAGTGACCAAAAAATCTATTTTAATTCATTGATCTTATAGTTAAGGATATTTAAGTCATTAAATTGAAAAGATTAATTATTTGTTTATATGTATTTTATAAAATGACTTACTTTTCTATTTATGTAATGAAATTCATAATATTTTTTTATTACAATAATGGAAATCTCTATATTAATTATTTTTATGTTTTGATACAATAATACAGTAATCTCTTACTTTTATATTCTTAAAATGTTATAATATTAGACATATTTGTACGACTTTAGTTAAATTTGTTTGTCTAATAATCATACAATACTTTCTTTTCATAATTTTTTATAAAAAAAATATAATGCTTGTATTACATCTTTTAATTATATTATATTTATAATTATATTATATTTAATTATCTTTTAATTATGCTCATATGATGATGCAAAGCAGGACGAGCATGCTGATTGAGGCACAACGTCACCAAGGCCTCCACTTTACAGTAAAGGTGCATCATGCAAGGTTGGACTTCAGAAAAGCCGCCACGATATTTGCCGACAGAAATTGTAATTATTGTTCACTTGATAAGAAGGGCAGATAATAAAAGATACTTTTCTTTTTGAATATTCTGCCATGAAAATTTGTATCCTTTTATTTGAATAATTAATTAATTTTAAAAATCATACTGAATTAAATATTTTATTAAATTTCAAAAAATTATAACAAAAAATACAAATTTAAAAGCATCTTAATATACTTAAATGCACAAGTTTTTACAGGTTAACTTATGCCTTTAAAACACACATTAAGATTACTTTAAGAGTTAGTAAATCAAAAATAAAGAAAATACTTTAACCAAATATAATGTATAATTTCACTAAAAGTGACATATAAAAAGAGTTAGTTATTATTAATCTTCACTAAGAATTCTTCAAAATTCGATATAAGCAATGTTGTGTAATAAAGAGAATCAAAGGAGAAAAAAGAAGAAGACACACAAATTAAAGTAGTCGATTATGAGTCTACGTCCACTGTGATGGTAAAGTAATATACTTTATGAAATTAGGATTACATCAATAAATATATATAATATACCTTAGTTTCTAAAATACCCTTACAATACCATACCATACTACAGATGTATGACATATGAATCATGCCATCAACAAACAATGAGTTTTGTAAAAGAAAAAAGTAAAATATTTTATTTTGTAAACTATATCCACTCATTGAGCATTCAACTCACTCTTTTATATTTTTTTCCCCACTAGGTACACAGGTTTGGTGCCTAACAATATTTGTGCTTAGGAGCGACGACACAATATATAATCAGATTTTTTTTTTTTTAAAGAGTTTCAATTAATTTTGCATTTTTTATGTATTTCAAAATAAGTTGAAAATGTTAGTTTTGTCTATGTATTTAGCTTGACTAATATTTCTATTTATTTGGTATATAATGTGGAATTGAGCATATGAAGGGTTTTGAGTGCCAATAATAATATTTAAGAAAGAGGTTATAGTTGTTGAGCTGAATTAAGATAGGTACAAGAGTCCTAGACCCATTTAGGGTTGATTTAAAATTTTGGATGTGTTTTTAAATTAATTTCTAGGTTGGTTAAGTCCAAAAAACAGAAAATCGTGTCAATTCTTTATCAAGATCTTTCAAAGATATATTTTCCAACATTTTAAGTAAAAGTTTTCAAATCAGGCGCCATATATGAGCTTGAAAGTAAACGTAGGTCAACTTTATTATCATATGATGATGCAAAGCGAGACAAGCCTGTTGATGGCGGCACAACGTCACCAAGACCTCCGCTTTATGAATGCCGCTACAGAATTTGCAATAACGCACTTAAAAATTTGTATAGTTTTAGTAAAATAATGATTAATTAACTTTTAAATTATATTAAATTACTTATTTTACATAATTTAAAAAAATTCTGTAATAAAAAATATAATTATGTAATTGTTTTTATAATTTTATGATTTTTTTTAATTGAGAGATACAAATTCTTAATTAAGATAAAAATAAAAATACATGACTACAATTTCTTTTTATCATCTATCACTAACTAAGTAGAAGGAGATGAGAAGAACGCAAAGATGGGAAGGAAGAAATTAATGAGAAAGAAGAAGAAACAAGTAGAGGAGATAGCTAGAGAAAATAGAAAATATTTGTATAAATCAGAAATAAGATAATATTTTATTTGTATAGTCATCAATCAATTATTATGAGCCATGTAGTGTTGGTGTCATGTCACATCTAATGACACCTCGCAACAAAATGATCAGGAAAGCAAGTTTCCAAAATATTTGAGTCTTATCATTTGATCCGTTCGTGTCAATTGTTGATACAGGTACATAGGACAATAAAACTTTAAACTTTTATAAGATATTTCCAATGATGTATATCTTTTTGAGTAAGAATATACTAATTTATTTCCACAGATGACAGGACCGTCGCATTCATAAGCATATTCCAATAGGTATCTATATTTTAAACTTTTATAAGATGCAGCCTTATATAATCAAATAAATATTCGGTAGTGTAAATAAATTAACAAAAATGC
>JANKKC010043769.1:0-13280 GCA_026225755.1 Bursera bipinnata | reverse complement strand
TTTGATAAAGTGGCACATTTTGGTTAAAATATTAATATTAATCAATCAAGTCTTTTAAACCTGATTACAACATGTTTTGCTTTATGATAATCTACTCTCCAAAATCAATAAATTATAATAAGAATTGCCCTCTTTTTCTTATCCCTAATTATTAGTGAAAAATAAAGATGGCGCGACGTTGGAATCTAAAATGCATTTCTAGCCATACAAGACAAAGTTTTAGGACTAGAATCAACATCATGTTAATAGAGGTTAGATGTAAAATTATCAGGTGAAGCATTCAGTACTAGTCATTGTATTACAATGTTTTATATTGGAAAAATCTAGAGAATCATAGTATGGGTCATATCAAATATAATTTTATTGGATTGATGGTTAATTTTTTAACCTTTTATCTTTTTTTTTTTCTTTTTATCGTGCCCACTTTTCTTTAATTTCATTTGTGTATCATGGAAGAATATGTTCTCAGCATGATAAAAAATTATATTAAATTATCTGATCAACTTATATGTATTTCGATTAATTTCACGGAATATATGTCTTGTGACTTCATAGATTTTTTTAATATAAATTGATTAATCATTGAATTTTATACTAGAGGACATTAACCATATAGAGTATTATCTTCTATTTGCTATCTAGGTATAAAGAAATAAGAAACATGGTTGTATTAAGTCGTAGAAATTATGGACATGAAACGAAACTATTAGCCAATGAGCCATCTCGTGACATGTCATGTACGCATTTGATGGAAACTTGATTCCAGGTGGCATTGCCCAACCACTACTTGTCCGATATCAACTAGTAAATATTGTCCCACTGTACTACTTTTTTCTATCTCAATGTGCTCTCTTTCGTGAAGACAAAAGCTGACAGGTTATCTATCCATTAGAGTGAGCGAGCTTGTCACAGGTTTTGCCTCCATGATTGTGAGTGCACCAGAGCAAGGACTTTAACTATATGAAAACAAAACAAATGCCACTCAACAAAGCTGAATCTATAATTGAAGTAAAACAGTGCATCCAATGCTGAAGAAACCTGGGGGTAATGTTAGGTTGCCCACTCGGTCTTCATTACGCCGACGGTGAGGAGAACACGCGGACCACGACGCCACCGTTTATTGGAGAACATCGTCGGTGAGAAAACGATAACCAGTAATTTATTTTTTATTTTATTTATAAATAATATTATTCAATTATTTATCAGAAAAATCGTTTAATAAATTTAAATAATTAATTTTATTGGAAATATTTTTCTAAAATTAACTTTTTTTTTTAAATAGTTATTTGTAATTATTTTTTATTTATTCATTAAATTATCTTATAAATTTAACAATTTTAGTATTAAAATATAAAGTAAGTTAAGGAAACTTGGAAGAAAATTTAGTCAAATTTTTTGGAAAAATTGGATGATTATTCAGAGTCCATTTTCCTTCAATTTTTATCCAAACCAAACAAACTAAAGTGAATTCTTGCCTTTCGTAAGACTGTTAACCCAACCGAACTCCATATCAGAGTCGACGAAGATGGAAGGCACTTGGCAAATGGTGCTTTGGTTGGAGGAAGATGATTGGCTTACTTGTCAAGCCACGGCAAGTGCCTTATTGCTTAGAAATTAAAAATTTAAAGAAAGGATTAGGAAGGAACGTGCTCGTCAAATGGACTAAAACTCGTTCTGTCCTGATAAGAACTAATTGAAAGCGCAAACCTAGAATGGGACCCTCATAAAATAAAAAACAAACAACCTGTACGAACCAAAACTCAGTTGTGGGCCTCCCATGGGTCCCCGCGTAACCGACCCAAAACCCACAGCGCTAGAGTAGATGATAACCTTTCACCAACCAAACCAATATTTTTATTCATTCAACTAACCATGGTTAAACTTAACAGCCTTTTAACGCCGTTAAATACGGGAAAATCGATGCACATGTACTAGAAGGACCCGTCATCTGCGGTGAGCCACGTGGTGGAAGCAGAGTTTGACATGCTTCTTAATTCTTGCTCTGAGCCAAACACGTGGACTCAGGGAATCGTTGGTGGTGGACTGTATAGCCCCATCTCTTAAATTTTTATAATTGTATTTTTTTTTATCATTTAATTTGGCTGAACCAAGTGGATCCGCTTGCTGACAGGTGTCAGATCCAATCTCTTTCGATTTCGCCGGTCCTCCAACGAGTCGACCGAGCCGTCGAATTGTACCAAGGTGATTCTTACCTCCAAATCACGGCTAGGAATGCGATTTTACAGAAATGTCCTTTTATTAAAATGACATCATAGTTTATTCTTGTTTTTGATATATGTTTATTGTTTTGATAATTTCTTTGAATTTCCAATCTTCATATAAATTTGACTATTTTGTTATTACTTCAAATCACAGGAAAAATCTCTCTTGTATTCAATTTAGAATATACTTTTATTCTGAACATAGATGCTATCTTTTTAAACTTCTCAGAAAGGCTAAAATCCTTTGCTTAATTGCAAGATTTTCTTCCTTAGTTGTCCCGTTACATATATAAGGAAAGACATTAATGTATAGAAATTAAACACTTATGGCTTAATTTAAGAAAATATAATAGGGAATAAAAATAGAATAACCAATAATTGCGTCAAAAGCAAAAAATGGAAAAATGGATCCAAATAACACATGGTGTTCTGGTAAATTCATACCTTATAAATTAAAGGTAAATTGCCACCTCGTCCGGTAAAAAGACTTCACAAAACCAACCCCTTAAAGATTGTCGACTAGCAGTTCCCGGTTAAATAGAGGCGATTGAGTGTAGACCCCACAGGCACACGGATTCTATTTTTGTTCCCCTTCATAACGGACGTTCCATTCGTGGGACCTAGCTAGTCCGGTGGGCCCCACGTTTCACACTCTTTGGAGTTTGGACCCCCTCAGTCTCGCATTCACCATTATAAGTACGAATTAGAGCTTCATCGCTTGTTGTTGTTTGGACGAAGCCTTGGTTATTCTCTACGAAACGCATAATTCTCCTTTTCGCCTATCAAACCGAAGACCCCTGTCTTGAACAAATCAAAACGTCCGTTACGCTACTGCACTCAAACACCTTTTCTGCCAATTTGCCGGGAAGATTTACTAGAAAATCCGTTACTGTTGGCTCTGTTTCTGCGTTTTTATTGCTCTCTCTACCCGAACATCACTTTGTCCTTGTGATCGGTCACTCTTGCCGAGATTCGGACGTATTTTTCGTTCTCCTACGCTAGTTTTTTTTTTTTTTTTTTTTTATGGTCGTTTATTNATGAATCAATATGCTAGATTGTTTGACAGTATTAGTTGCATGTTTATATCAGAGTTATTTAGAATATTTTCATGAATCGGCACTTCTTTTCATTTGTTATTTCATTTTGAATCGATTTGTATTCTTGTTTTCTGTGTACGTAATAATTCCTTTGAAGTTCCATTAATTTTTAAGAAACTATCTGTTATTTATTTATTTTTTTTCATGTATTAATTACCACATTTATTTTTTATTCTTTTTCCGTTTTTCCCGTTTGATTCTTTAATTATTTGTTTATAATTTAATTATTTTTGTAGTGTTTTTATTTAGAGGTTTACCACAGTTTTCTTTGGCTCTTTGAATTTTAAATATAAATTATCATTTAACTGATCAAAATTAGTTGATTGTAGGAAGATGGAACAATTTAACTTTAACAACAACGATCTCGATTACGTCGTCGACGATTACTACGACGCTGCTGAGTTTGATGATGATCCTTTTAGTGATGTCGAGTCTCCCCGAAAAAGCAATTCCGAGGCCTTAGAAGACTCTGACTTCGAAGATGACTTTGAAATGGTATAGCTTTATTTATATCATGAGATTTTTATGTGAAATTTTGGGATAGAATCAGTGTGGTTGATGATTTATGGGTTTTGGGCTACACAGAGTACGCCAAAGACTGATACGTCTGCGTCAGAGGCGAGAAATGGAAAAGATATACAAGGAATACCTTGGGAGAGGCTTAATTTTACCAGAGAGAGGTACCGTGAGACGAGATTGAAGCAGTACAAGAACTACGAGAATCTCTCTCGCTCTCGTGAAGAGATTTTGAAGGTAGTTTGTCTCTCCCTTTGTTTTTTTGTTTTTTGTTTTTTTTTTGGTTAATCTTTCTGTTGAAGTATTGTGAGTTGGTTTTGTCATAAAGAATCTCAATATCCGAAACGATTGTGATGGAACTTGGAACACTGTCTCTTTTAGAATTGTTGCTAAACGTGTTCTCGTCACAGGAGTGCTTGGAAGTAGAGAAAGGAAAGACTTTCTATGACTTCCAGTTCAACACAAGGCTTGTAAAATCGACAATTGTACATTTTCAGGTAGAGACTTTGGCCTTCTTTTACCTCTGTTTGATTGTTCAGCCTTTTAGCATGATAGTTTCTGAATGAGTTTAGGGCTCAAACATTCCATTACTCTAATTTCGATTTTTTGATTATTTTTCATATGGGTCAACATTTCTGGCACACTAGTTAAAATTCATGCTACCGGTGTGCTTCTGATTTCTTAGTTGTAACAATTCCTTTTACTGATCTCCATAGCAATATTTCAATGTTGCCCTGCATAAACTGATAAATCGCATCCACTGCATAAACCCTTAGTTATCCTTAAGAATTTCGCTTTCTGCGTTTGTCAGTAGTAGTCCATCTTTTGTAATTTTTTTCAACTCATGTCATATGCATATCATATTAGACTTTATAAGTTTTGCAGGTTTTGTAAATATGTTGTTATTCTTTATGGAAAATTGTCATTTATGATTCTAGCTTTGTGCCTCGACCATTCATTAGAAGGTATGGAGCTTGCTTTCATATTAGGTTCAATGAATATCTTATATGCTCAGAGATTTAATTAACTTTACCTACAGCAAATTTAAGTTTTGAAGAATTGCTTCAGACTAAAAAATGGTCCAGTGAGGCCATCTATACTCCTTTGTGCTGATCTGCAAGTGGGTGATACAATCTATTCTTTACTTAAGTTCTCACTTTATCCTAAATTTTCTGGTGCTTGAAAAATACAAAGCCTGCCCTTTTTATGGTTTTTGGTGCCAGGAATCTCGAACTATTCTTCATCTGAGGTCAAAATAGAAATATTCCATAAAAAAATTTTTTTTTTGGGAAATTTTTTCCTTCGGATTTTAAAGTTCAGTCCTACGTTTTCTCAAGAACTTTTCTTCAAACCCTTGTAAATGGGGGACTTTGCCTACCCTTTTTTGGTCTTAATTTTTTTTGATATATGCTAAAGGAGACTCCCCAATGAAGCAATCAAGTTGGTTGGGGTTTATATTCACACGATCCTTTTGTGCAGATTTTATGGAGGATGCTTACTTTATACATTCAGTTGCTAACAATTCACAATTTGAATTAAAATTTGATGACCAAATATTTCTGAAGGCCTAATTTTTGAACGCACAAATGAGTTAATGCCAGATTACAGGTATCATTGCATCATGACTGTGTATGGCTCGGCATTTTCATGATCGTAGCCACTCTTGTTAATGTTGACACACCTATGAGATGCTATGAAATTGGATAATGTACAATAATCTTCTCAGAGAATTTCTACAGCTCCTGATACCAAAGATACTACATGCGCATGCTTGCACATTTCATACCATATTTCACTGGACCCTTATTGTGCTAATACTATTTAAAATTTATTATGACTTGTCAAGTGTGTTTTATAACAAGGATTGATCAGTGAAAATTATCCCTGGTTGTATGATCTTTGAAATTTTTGTGATTTCAAGGCTAGTTAAAATAATCGTAAGAGGGTGATTTTTTACCTGGGCGAGGGCTTGACTGTGGGCCCTATGTTTTATTTCAATTTTATATGCTTTATACCTCTAGTCATGTCTGCCATAAGTATTTTGTGCTGCTTGTTTTTGCCAATTATGTTGTCTATTATCTTATGAAATGTGAATGGTTGCTCTAAAATCTTTGAATGGTGCGATTTTATCTTTGCATGGTGATGACATGTCTGAACCTGTTGCTTCTAATTGCCTGTTAACTGTAATTATATGGATTAACCCTCTGTGGCATTTAGGACTGCAATCTTTCTCTTATTTCAGCCTATAAAGCATGGTGGAGTTATATCTGAGCAGCTGGCGCCATAAGGATACTTTGTTTATATGGTATGATAGGAAATATTTGAGTATTTTAGAGACCTTTGTAGCAATTCCTGTAGTTTTAGTGTAGATGTGTCCTGCTCGTGTGGGCTGATTTAGACTTCTGCATTTCTTTGAGATGCTGGATTCTTATTTATTGGATGCAATAGGAGTTGCATAATTACTTGTTCTTATTTATTATGTATGAATTTTAAATTATGCATTTATATGATGTTATTATTTTGACTGCAATGGATAGTGTTGATGTATTTATATTTGTGATTGTAATGTATGTCAAAGTTGTTTTTTTTTTATTAACCATAGAATTTGAAAGTGATTAGTCTTTTGTGATTAAAAAGAGGTCTTAACAAATAATTACTCAACTATATCCAGCGAACAAGTAGTCATCCTGCGTGGCAGCCACTGTCGCACTGTAATTATTGTTTGCAATTAAATTCATTCAGTTTCTAATTTCTGATGCTTGAACGTCTGGCCAGCGCGTCTCCGTTGACTGGTATAGTCTCCCAGAGTCCATAATTAATCTACCTAATGGAGCAAGAAAGTCTTGGCCTTATTTGTAATATAGATACTAGGCTACATAGTTTAGATGGCTCATTTTACTACCATTTGGATTCCAGTATATTTAATCTCTCTCTCTCTGTAACACTGATTAATACACTTATTGATGTGTATGTCAACTGTTTGTTCCTCCATTTGCAGTTGAGGAATTTGTTATGGGCAACATCAAAGCATGATGTGTATCTTATGCAAAATTATTCAGTAATGCATTGGTCTCCTCTGCTCCGAAAGGGCAAAGAAGTGCTCAATGTGGCAAAGCCAATTTTTCCCATGATGGTAAGTGGCTTCTTGGTTGATCAAGACTGAATAGGACTTGTACCTGCTTATTGACTGTACAAAGTGGTTTAAATTGATATTTGGTATGGTTTACAGAAACGCCATGGACTATTGGCTCAGCCTCTTAATCGAGTGCAAATAAGTACCATGGCGGTGAAAGAGAATATGTTGGTGGCTGGTGGTTTTCAGGGGGAGCTTATTTGCAAGGTAAGAACATGCAAACTCAGGTTCAATATCGAGTAAAACATTTGTTGTGTTCAGATTTCTTATTGATTACTTTTTTATTTTATTTTATTTTATTTTTGCTTCAAATAGTATTTAAATCAACCTGGGGTTACATTCTGCACAAAATTGACGACTGATGACAATGCCATCACCAATGCTGTGGATGTCTTTCGTAGTCCCAGGTAATTAAACATTTAGTGTAGTTAATTTAAAGAAACTTGGGTCTTCTGGAAGGAGACTGATTGAATCTCTTTTTTGAATCTTTATTTTGTAGTGGCGCAACGAGGGTAATAACAGCAAACAATGATGCCCGAGTTAGAATATTTGATGCTGTAAATTTTGCTTGCCTTAACCACTTCTCATTCGACTGGTCTGTGAATGTGAGTGCCTCTCTTCAGAAACAAGCATTACAAGTCGGATCTAGACTCAGCAACATATCTGTCATGCTAATGAGAATTTCTTAATTTGCTTCCAGAATACCTCTGTTAGTCCAGATGGTAAGTTGCTAGCAGTCCTTGGGGACAGCACAGAATGCTTGATAGCTGATGCTCAGTCTGGGAAAGTCACCGGGAAGCTTAAAGGGCACCTGGACTACTCATTTGCTTCAGCTTGGCACCCAGACGGTAGGGTTTTGGCTACTGGGAACCAAGACACTACTTGCAGGCTCTGGGACATAAGAAAGATGTCGCAGTCCCTGGCTGTTTTGAAGGGAAATATGGGGGCCATTAGAGCCCTGAAGTTCACCTCTGATGGCCGGTTTCTGGCTATGGCTGAGCCAGCAGACTTTGTTCACGTCTTTGAGACAGGGTCAGGATATGTCAAATGCCAGGAGATTGATCTCTTTGGGGAGATTGCTGGAGTAGCCTTTAGCCCGGATACGGAAGCTTTATACGTAGGTGTTGCTGATCGTACTTACGGCAGTTTGTTGGAGTTCAACAGGAGGCACTACAATCATCGATATTTGGACTTCATATTGTAGTGGAGTTCACCTTAAAAGTCAGTACTCTACCTCTGCTTAAGTGTGCTTGTGGCCGGAGGTTTTTTTTTTTTAATTTATTTATAGTGTGTGTGGAGCTTAGTTTAGTTTTGGAAGTTAAATGATGTGTCCCCCTAGCTGTATTGGGTTGGCGAGCATCCTCGCATTTCCATACAGTGAACAGGGGTGAGATTACTGTATCCGTGGCTTTAGGAAGCCATTTCTGTGAAGGTGATTTTTGAGCTGGCAGAAATTTAGAAGATGCGTTTTGCTCATTATATAGTTTTGCGGTGTTTATGTATATACGGATACTCCTTCAATTCATTTTTCAACTACAATTAGCTTCTCCTTAGTTGAGGAAAAATATATGTTTAGGCGGTTTTCTCCATGCTTTTTTGCTGTTTTCTAGGGCACCATTAGAGCACATTGTGTATGAATATGTGACAGCCAATCACAATCAGGAGTGTAGAGATTCATTTGCTTATATTTGTTGTGATGTTTTTGATGAATTATTTCCTGGTTCTAAGTCGAAGATATGGTAACTAATATAATGGGATAGACTGTCTATCGGCAAATATATATGGGTAGCTCCAGATGCAGTTCTGGATAGTTATAGAAATAAGGTCTATAGTAGCAGACTTAACAAGTGACAGAACTACAATTAATCAATTTTTGTATTATGTGAGTGTATCTGTCTGTTCGACTAATGGGGTACTGTATATACATTGAATGTCTTTAAGTCGGTTAGTTGTGTGATATCTCCTTTTGACTCGATTGAAGTGGAACTGATTTCATCGATAAAAGGCTGAGATTTAGTCTTTCTTGTTGCATTTCCTTACGCAAGAGACATTCTAAAGAAGATATCCCTCCCATGGGAAAATAATGAAAAGAAGAAATGATCAATCTAGCATCTCTTGCAGTGTCGTGTGAAATTCAATTGAGATCTTTGACGGAGTGCGTATCATGCATGTATTTGAGACTTCCATGAAAACAACCTTCAAATGCTTTTTTGGCAAAAACGCGCCTGTTGTTCCACACCACTCTTCAAACATAATAACCAGAGTCGAGTTGCTTTCAACTTCGTCCCAAACGACAAACCCTTAACATCTGGCCCATTGCCATTAGTGCTTGTGCCCCACAAAATTTAATGAAGCAAATTTTCCAATACTCGGAGGATTGTAACGTGTTACAAAAAAACGAGGTTGCGAAGTCTTTTCTCGTCAAGGGAAGCAAAATCTCAGTCAAGCCATGTGCAGGCTGTTGCAGCATTTCAGTACATACAACTGTCCGCATACTCTGATTTGCTGACATTAATTGATCTTTGAGAAGAAAAAGAAAAGTTTTGGAGTCGTAGTTCCACCTTGACCGTCACCCATCTGTGAGCGTTACATTTGATATTTTGTGCCCGTGGCAATTGATGAACCTACTTGACTCAATTGAACAGACCCTTGATGCATGAATGCCAGTTTTTTAAAAAATTTGTAAAAATATAGTTTGGGATGTGCTCTAAAAATTGATCTGTATCTAAAAATTTAGATATTATAATTTTTTTATAAATAATTTATAGATATTTAATATTAAAAATTGAAAATATTTAATAATATTTTAATTATTAAAATTAGTTATAATATTTAAATTTTTTGCTTTAATTCATTTTTTAAGAGTTGTCTTTTAATTTTCTCAAAAAATACAACTCATGTAATATTTAATAATATTTTAATTATTAAATGAGTTATTTTCAAATACATTTCTTACTTTCATGACCGCGTAGAAAACTCTTTCCATCTGTCAAGGTTACTGTGATTCCATGTAGAGCTACCCAGATAGGCTGCCCATTATTTGTCGACCCTCTCATCATTACGCTGAATCAGCTTCACTCGTTTTGGAGTAAATTATAATGGATTTTGCCTTCATTCTTATCTAAATATCTATAATTAGATAGTGGATCTTGGTTCTCTCATCTGAAAATTGTGGTATTAGAAATACTTTGGTATAATTAAAAACGTTTATACATTTAATTAGATAAGAACAAGCGAAAATCTTTTATGTAGATAAACAAGGGGATATTTGAGTTGAGAGAATTGAGGGTGGCAGCCATGAGTTTTCTATGTCCTACAAGTACAATAGCATCAAATGCATAACTGGTGGAGTGTCCATTTGGGCGGCTAAAAGATTACTATGGTTCATAGAACCTTCACTCGGCTATCATGAGCTTGACAAACCTGAGTGTCACCCTATTCCATTGAGCTTTCATTTGTTCTAGAAGACATTTTTAAAAATAAAAAATTATTAACAGATTAGTCATAAAAATTTTATAATTGTAATAAGCATATAATGAAGATAAGCTAATTACTCTTTACTAAGAAATTTGTGTGGTTTTGGCCCAACAACTCAAGGTCTTGACTTTTACAATTTTTGGTGTTGCCGTGGTGTGGTGTGGCGTGGCTCCACCAAGTATAAAGGGCAGAAGACGCAGAACCGGAGTCCAAATCCACATAAAACCACACAAGCCACCGTCCAATTACTACACTATCTAATCTATTCTTGCCATGAAGTCTCACCAGTCACTAGTCACCGCCCATCACCACCACTACGATGAGTACTCGAACATTCTAAAATTAGAAAAACAGGATGTTAAGTGGCCTTGCTGTATGAGCATTTATACTGACTTAACATTGCTCCCAAAAAAGATCACATATTAATACCTTTTAACATCCCTTAACCTATCCCATGTTGCCATGCCATCAGGCTCAAATGATTAAGATGTTCAGAGCTATTTTTAGAAGAAAAGAAATGAAAAGAATTCATGGGCTCTGCTCACTTTTACGCAACATATACCACTTTGGTAGGTTCGACCAGAAAGTCATAAAAAGTATATATAGTTGGTATTTACATTGAAGTCGATTTCGATACGAATAGGTTTAGAATTAAATCAAGGCCTAGTAGTGCAGATTATATCGATTAGCAGAACTTTCAAGAAAAGCACTTTTGGGGAGGAAATCAAAATCCATCTCTCATCCTCCTTGGAAAGCGTAAGAAAAAAAGACCAAGCAAGCAATTAGCTGGATGGCATGTGCGATGTCTTGTAAAGGTTCAAGTTGAGTACTCGAGTTCTCCCACCAAATCAATTGAAATATCTTGCTTATAATGACATAAAACCACTGGGTGAAAATGACAAGATCCAATTGCTTTCCCCCCGCAAAATTATTATAGTTCCTGAAACAGATTCACAGAAACATCATCGAATGAGCCAGCTCAAGCAACGAAAATCAGAAAAAAAAAAAAAAAAAAAAAAGTTCCAAANCAACGAAAATCAGAAAAAAAAAAAAAAAAAAAAGTTCCAATCATTTTGACCTTAGGCCGAGGCAAATCATTCTGTATACTAATTATTGGTGTGTTCGTCGTTTAGGTGGCCGCGATGTTACCTTATCTCCACCAACAAAATTTTGAATAGTGGCCACATCCCTCCCACATATTTGAGCAAAACCACCAACCGGGCAGTCGCTTACTTTGCTTCTAATTTTGTTCTCTCCATCTCCAGACGAAATCTCTCACATTCTTTCACACCCAGATAACCGTATTTTCAATAGTTTTACTTTATGCGACACATTCAGCAATCCCATGATTTTAGACAAACATAGCAAGATTTTGTCCAAAACAAAATAAAGATTTTGTCAACCAAAATTGCAATTTATTATTATTTAAAGTTCTCAGCTTTAGCAAATGCAACAGATAAAAAAACCACCGTTATAGCTAGAATTGAAAACAGAGCATGAATCGTGAATTCAATTTCAGTTTCATGTGAAGTGAAATAGAGCAGGTGAGGATGGGCCTATAGAAATGGAGCTCCATCAAGTATCACGTGAAACACAAATGGCTCCCGTGACAAACTTCACACGGCTGAGTCCGGGTTGCGTCATTTTTGCACAAGAGTGACAAGGTAGCGTCCACGTGGCGAGACGAAAGCGGTTGCTGGAAAGAAAGAAAAACGGCCGCGTGAAATTGATGAATTAATGCAGTGAAGACCAAAACCGCGTCAAAAGCTTCGGTTATTAAGTCCCTGGGCCCTACCGGCCCCACTCACGTTCTTTACTGACTTACCCCTCACGCACGCATGTGTCCCTCCTGCAACACCGCCAATTTCTCTTCTCCCGATATTTCAACCCTTCTTCTTTTTCAATTTCTCGTTATCTTTAGTTTATGATTCTTGAAATATTTTTCAAATTTAATCAGCATTAATTACTCTAATAGGATTGGATTATCTTATTCATCAGTAGATGATGATTAATTAATCATGTCTGAATAAATAAAAATTTTTTTTTTGACATAACGAAACGTAAATAATGAAAGATAATTAGTTTGGCTTAATCTTGGCAAGCGTAGATAAATTACCGACATGTTTGTGGTATTATGAAGATTTATTAATCAAAATAATGAACAAGACCCATCGGAAGAAACTTTGTATGGAAATAATTAGCAACACGTAGCAACGAAAACGTCATTCAAATTAATTTGTTTTTACATGCGCGTTTAGAAACATGTTTTCGGCACTAGAATTAGAATCGATACTTGCCTCATTTTCGTACCAACTTTCTCAAGTGGGGCAGGGGTGCGGTGGGGGAGGTTTGCCGTTTCTTCTCTGCAAATGATGCCATTGGAATTTAATTTGAGATTGTCATTGAATCTGCCTTCTACGTTATTACATCATTTTGACTTTATTTACCATTTCTTAATAGCCAATTAATGATTTTTTTTAATTTTTTTCATTTAAAATAATTATACTTGATGGTTAATTTCTTAATTTGATTATCACCAAATTATAACTGGATCAGTAGAAGGTCGAATTTAGATAATAATTTTTTTTGCTGTAATAAATTACAATTATAATAAAAAAATTTATTCGAAAACAATACTAAATTATTTAAAATAGAATATATGCTTTAAAAATTCTCTATTATAAAATTATTTGATTTTCAAGTGCGAATGATTATATAAATATATAATGGGACAATTTCAAACACTACCCTTATGTTTTGGTCTAATATCAGGCAAAAAGCAAGTTTGGAATTTTAATCAACAAGACCCCTGAAATTTGCTTTTTTTAATCAACT
>JANKKC010043768.1:0-13276 GCA_026225755.1 Bursera bipinnata | reverse complement strand
TTGTCCCATTATTGTTGCAATGCAGGCCTCTTGTCTTGTGTGCTAATTGCTCCAAACAATTACATTATACGTAGCTAGCTAGGAAACGAAAATCGTATCTGTTCAGGGACGTTGATCCGATCGGACGGTCTAGGTTTAACATTTTTCGAATCTTTCTTTATTCGGAAATTTGTCTATCCCAATAGGTCTGGTCCACACTTATTCTGAGATACGAGAATTATTATAAACTTATTAAGCATTGAGGTTACAACTTAACAGAGATAAAGAAGATTATCGGATCAATAAAGAAACTTGACCTGAGAGCCCGAGGCAACACAGGCTCAAACTAGGCTCTGGCCTTCTGAGTCTTCTGCTTGAGCTTGACTAGACTCTGCTTTCTACTTTCTTTAATGTACTTTACTTGTCATAACTCCAGCTAATTCCAAGCTCAGCTACCTCTCTTCTATTACGTTCAATTGCGTTATAAATTCTTGCCGCAGAAAGCCACACAAAGATCCGCTCGATCTTTACAAAAAAACTTCCCAATCCGTAATAAATAAAAGAAAAAAGGAAAAAATGAAAAGAAAATCACGTGCTGCACCCAAGTAAATGCATGAATCCCCGTACAGTGTTCACGCAGATGAGTAGGGTTTTCTTAGGCAGCGGCGTGTCACAGACTACACAGAGTTTAATAATCAGCCTCTGCCAAACAAGTCCTCCTTTAATTTAACAGTTACATCATTAATTTTAAATTTTCTAAGAGAAATTTTGATCAGGGAAGCTGTTCTTCTTCTCCGTTGCAACAGAACAGACCCTTCTTTAGTCAACATCGACCGATGATTTCACTCTGCCATGTCTGCCATCCGCTACATGAGAGAAGACCCATCACACCACGTGGCATTGCATGATTACTCCAAGTCTCCATCAACTGCGCTGCAACTACTGTAAGAACCTATACAGGTGGGTGAAGGGGAAGCATGATGCCTGAAGCATCCACTTAACAGTATATAGAAAAAGCCCTTTACCATTAGTGGACCCATTACCAGGTACAGAAGCCTTTTAGTTCGATTTCCCTCCTTTAATACCACTCTGGCTCAGCCGCAGGCTTACCAGCTCAGGCTATCAGGTTACAGATCGGAGTTACGACCATAAATTTACCGCCATTTGCACGCGCCTTTTAGCATTGAATAGAAGGCCACTAAGATTTTAACTTTCCAGCCTATTTTTTAATTAAATAATTAATTATCACTTATCCTCATCATGCATGCAATAAATATTAATTATCATGAAAATAAAAAAATAGACAAGAAAACCTAATTTTTAGATTGTTTTGATATTTAATAAATTAAATATTTTTTTATCTAAATAATAAAAAATATTAGTTCATAAGATGAGTTAAATAGAATTAAAGTAAGATTTAAATTATTTGATAAATGTCGATAAAAGTATCAATATTTGTTAATTCTTGAANCATGAAAATAAAAAAATAGACAAGAAAACCTAATTTTTAGATTGTTTTGATATTTAATAAATTAAATATTTTTTATTTAAATAATAAAAAATATTAGTTCATAAGATGAGTTAAATAGAGTTAAAGTAAGATTTAAATTATTTGATAAATGTCGATAAAAGTAACAATATTTGTTAATTCTTGAATTGATTAGATAATAAAAACAAAATAATTTGATTAGGTTTTAAATTATACTCTTAAAATTTGGTTGTAGTAATAAATCCAAAAGAAAATGGAGATTTAATGCAACAAAAAAATAGTTTCTTATGTTCTTTGGGAAAATTGTATATGTTAATAATTATTTTTGAAATAAATAGAATATAATGTAAAATTCGTTAAGAAGTACGTGACACGCGCCATGGGTGAAGGTGTAGTCAAAATCAAAACTAACTGAAACCGCCGAAAATGGAAAGACGAAAACACCCTCTCTGACTCCGAGCCTAAGGCTCACTGGCCGAGACCAATACCTCTCTGCAACGCTCTGCGCACAAAGGAAAGAAACAAGAATTTATCTGCAAAATAATTTTCTCTGTAGTCTGTACACCTTCTCTCTCTATTTCTCAACGAAACAAATGAAAATGAAACCAGTGTCACTGTCTTTATTAACAACCTCGCTCATTAATTACATTTACTACTTTGCCACTGACAGCTACTTCCTCCCTATCTCATTCTCTATCATCCGCTTCTATCTTCCATGTTTATGGCTCTCTAGAACTAGCCAAAGCTCATCCACCAAGAACAACGCGATTTTAGGGCTAGGTTTTCCTTGTAACCCCCCTTTTACGCTTCTTATTCGTGTTTTGTTAACTTCGAAGCTGCATATAAAAAATTTGCAGGTTTGAATTTTTCAAACTTTTCTTTGTCGTTTCTACATTGTTTGTTGTTTTCCTATCTTGAATTTTGAATTCTTTAGATTCTCCATAGAATGTAACAGTTGTTTCCCGGCGACGCTCTGTTACCATTTGGTCCATCTGTGTCTGTGTGTGGAGATTTTGTAATAGTTTAATACTTTTGCGTGTTTGTTTTCTTCATGACTCTCTATTTCGCTTTTGTTCAGGGTGAGGAGCGCATCTCTTCGTCGCTGGTTTTCTTATTTTATTTTAGTTATTTATTATTTTTCAGAGTTCTTATTTTGTGATGGAAGGTGGCGTTAATGAGCTCATTCCTTTACTGTTGTATTTTAGATGTTCATTTACTATATCTAGAAGTGAAGCTTGCATTTGGAAAAAGTTATTAGATTTCTTGCCGTTTTAGTTTTTCTTTCATTTTCGGGAATGTAGCTAGGCAAGTAGCATCTTTTGATTTAGAAAGTAAAAGAGAGGATTCCTTTGACTGGTTTGTAGAACACTGTTTTGGTCATTCTTTTGCTTTTTTATTGATAGGGGTTGGATTCATTAGTTTGAAGTTCTATCTCTCTCTTTTTTTTTTTTTAAATTTAATTTTATTTAGTAATATTATTTGTGTTTGGTTTGCTGGGCTGATAATTCTATCATTCGATTCTTCTTTCAGGTGAAAAATGGTGATCATTTTAGTGAGTCCTCGAGTTTTGAGCATGAAGTAAGAAAAGAACTCTTATTTCGGATCAACTATTTGACCTTTTAAAATGGCCGATGGGCGGCGGCATTCAGTTGACATTCCTATCACTAGAACTCTTATAGCCCTGAGGAGAGTGAGGTCGTTGAGGGATCCATCAACTAATTCTATGAGCAAATTCTCTTCTTTGCTTGACAACGTGAACTGGGAAACAAATTCAAGTAATGGGATTTCTTTACGATTTGAAAATGTCTATAAAGAAGGTGGTTTGGTTCACAACGGTCTCTTGGGATCAAAAACTCTGGGTTTTAAGGGACTGAGAGAGGAGCAAGTTGGTGATTTTGAACTGCATTGTGGTTTAGATAATTCTAAGTTGATGACATGTCAGAATTTGGGTTCGATGGAAAAAACTGGTTCTCCTTGTAGGGACAAAATTGTTGAAGGCATAGATAGCTATCTAGCAAATAGAAATGAGGTTCATGGAAATGAATCAGTCGGTGAAAGATATTTTAGTCATCACAAGGATAGAGAATTGGACTTTACGTACATTTTGCCTACTAGTAACAGTTCTATGGAGGATGTAGGATCATGCAGGGCACCAATTGTAACATCATCTTCAATGGAAAAAATAAATCGTTCTTTTGCAAAGCGGAAACATCGATACAAAAATCAAACTGAGTTATATAAACCAGCTGGTGACGTTGGTAGTCGTGTAAGTAGTCCATGCCCATCTCTAAGTGATGCCCTGTCCAATCGTAGCATGTCATTATTTGCAGATGAAGGGGTTGATGTTGTGGACAGCAGTTACCATGGATGTGGGCTAAGCTACTGCTGGTCTAGAACACCACGGTTCAAAGACTCAAATCCTTCTTCCGATGTAGAAGACCACCCATTGTTATCCGAGGATGCTACTGAGACAACTCTATTTGGACACAGGCGACGCAAATGCATTAATAATGAAACTGCTACTCATTCAGAAACTCCTAGGAGTTTGAGTCAGAAATTCAGGCCAAAATCTTTTGATGAATTGGTAGGACAAAATGTAGTAGTGAGATCTTTGTTGAATGCCATCTCTAGAGGAATGGTAACCTCCTTTTATCTCTTCCATGGTCCTCGTGGTACAGGCAAGACCTCTGCCTCAAGGATCTTTGCTGCTGCTTTAAATTGTCTCTCACTTGAGGAGCATAAGCCATGTCGTATTTGCCGAGAATGTATTTTATTCTTTTCCGGAAGAAGCAGGGATGTCAAGGAAGTGGATTCTATGAGAATCAATCGGACAGACAGGGTTAGATCCCTAATCAAGAATGCATTTATTCCACCTATTTCATCGCGGTTTAAGATTTTCATTGTTGATGAGTGCCAGTTGTTGCATGGGGAGACATGGGTGACTCTTTTGAATAGCCTAGAGAACATTACTCAACATGTGGTCTTTGTAATGATCACTCCAGACCTGGATAAGCTGCCGAGAAGTGCAGTATCACGGTCCCAAAAATATCATTTTCCTAAGATAAAAGAGGTGGATATTGCAAGCAGACTAAGGAAAATCTGTGTTGAAGAGGCTCTCAACTTTGATCAGGTTGCATTAGATTTCGTTGCCGCTAAATCCAGTGGTTCACTCAGGGATGCAGAGATGATGCTTGATCAGCTTAGTTTGCTTGGTAAAAAGATCACAATGTCCTTGGCCTATGAGCTTGTGAGTGCTGGAAAATTGTTTGTTCCATATGTTTTGACATGTCTTTTTCTGTGTTAGATATTGAAAACTGCCCCTTGTTTCCTTTTTGCAGATTGGAGTTGTTTCTGATGATGAATTGCTTAATTTACTTGATCTGGCTTTGTCTTCTGACACGTCAAATACAGTTATAAAGGCCAGGGAACTGATGAGATCAAAAATTGATCCTATGCAACTTATATCGCAACTGGCAAATCTCATTATGGACATCCTTGCGGGTAAATGTCAGGAGTGTAATTCGGAAGCTAGAAAAAATTTCTTTGCAAGGCACACTTGTAAGTATTTCTATATACAAACTTTTAAGCAAGTTTGTTTGTTTTAGAGGGATCCCCCGAGTTTGTAAATCTAGTCATTCTTAATATGTATATATGAGAAACTATCTTCTCAACTATTATGGATGATTTAGTGCATTTAGGGACTATTAAGTTTACTCCAATCTACCTTGTATTTTACCTTTATCTTTACTATTATCTGAATGTTTCTTGCAATTTTATATGTTATAGCTGAAGCGGATATGCAGAAATTGAGACATGCACTAAAGATACTCTCTGAAACAGAGAAACAATTGAGAATGTCAAAACATCAAAGCACGTGGCTTACTGTAGCTCTTCTGCAGTTGAGCTCTGTGGATTCATCTTCCATGGACCTTAATGGTTCCAAGCTTTGTGATGCAAGTGACAAAGGTAGTAACAGTTCATAATCACTGCTAATATCAGATAGCGTTTTCTATTTCATTTATCCCCCTACACCCTCCACAATATTTTCCAATTTCTTTGCTGGCGTTCAAAAGGTTGAGTGAGGTAAATAGTTCTTATTGAAGCCCGTTCTTGTTTGGATGTAGATTGCAATTCTCGTAGCACATCATCCCCAGGGGAAAGTTTGAAGCATCTAGTTTTCCCTTGTTCATGTGATGACAATCAAGCAAATAAACTTGGAACACGGGGGGATTTTAAAGGTACATTGGAATCAGTATGGAGGAGAGCAACCGAATTATGCGAATCCAATTCACTCAAGAGTTTTCTGAGGAAACAAGGAAAGCTATCTTCACTTCATGTTAATGAAGGTACATGCATCTGCTAGTTTATTTATTTGATCTTTGGAAGATCTTGTGTGGATTTGTCTCTGACCCATAAGGCAATGACTGAATATTATCCTGTATCTATCCCAGGTCTGGCAGTTGTTGAGTTGCAATTCCACCGTCCTGACTATGTATCTAGGGCTGAGAGGTCCTGGAAATTGATTGCAAGTTCACTTCAGTCAATATTGGGCTGCAATGTTGAAATACGGCTACTTTGTGCTCCCATTTCAAACTGTCGCAAGACAAGGAAGGCATCTTTTAGTTTGTTTAGTTGTTCACGCAGAATTCAGCAGAAGTCTCAATCAACAATAGAACGTGGAAGCGATTCTGATTACTCTGACTACTTTTCTGAAAGACCAATGAAGGACAGACATGTTTTGACTTGTTCCTCAGATTGTGGGTCTCAGATGCTGCATAATTGCTATCATGGATCAGAAGTGACGGGGGCTTTGAGAAATAGTGAAGGAAATGTACTAAGCACTGGAACTGTCTCATCTCACGGATCAAATGGAGATGATACCTGTAAGGCTCCTGGTACTGGAATCAACTCTTTAAAGCAAGAGAGAAATGAGTGTGAGTGTCAGGCTTTATCACTTCAAGAGCCTGAAATTCAGTCAAGCTGCTTTCCTAGATCTTTAAGGTTTCAAAAGAAGTTACGTGCGTCGGAAATTTCTCGAATGGTTTCTTCTAGTAACCAACAAGAAAGCAATCTTGCGTTGTCTATCCCTAAGAAGACATCTTTTGAAACCTATATCTGTGTCAATGATCCTTCCATTTTCTATGGAAGCTCAAATAATTGCAGTAACAGCTTCAGACATGAGGATGGGTAAGAAATTTCATAGCATTTTTGTTTCAAGTTTCTGTCATTTTCTGTGATATGCACCTAAGCTATTATATTTTTCTTAATAAAAGCTGACTCATTTGCCACCTTTGGCCTAGAGGGTTTTCAGAATGGTTCATTCCCAGTGAAGCAAACCATATACAAAAGCTTAAACCGAGGTTAATGGTGCAGTTGCTAAAGTGTTTGATAAACACATCAATCTTTCATTAATCCCTTTTTAATCATTCTTTGATAGATTTGTGGGAGATTTATTTTTGAAAAGTGACTGTTATGTGCACACCAAGATATTTCTTGTTGCATACCTCTCAGAGTACTTCAGTACTCCACTATAAATTTAACATCTTGTCTCTTTTGACAGGGTGGGGGAGAGCTCAGATGTACTTTGTTGGAGAACCCCCACTTTTCCCCTAAGAAAGGTAAATATACTAGAACACTGTGTAAAGATCAATAGCCTGAAAACTAGTTTTAGAAAAAAGTACGGGAACAGACGTGTTAGCATGAATACTAATTTTAGGTTATCTGCTAACCTGCCTTAAAATTTTAAGTGGAGATGTTGTGTACTTTTGTGTGCGAAAATTTGTAAATTGTCTGTGGTCTCTGGGAAGTTGGAACCTGTATGTGTGAAACGAGCTTTAAACTCCCTTTTTTTTTTTGTTTTTTTGACTTCAACTAGAATGCTACATGAGTGTGTTAAATGTTGCAGGCCTGGCAGCTGGCGCATCAACGAAAAAAGTCGAACTTAGTGGAGTGCATTCTACCATGTACTACCGCCAAGTAATTCTGCTGTAAAAGTCAGGTGGCAAAAATCTTTTGTGTCTGGGGAGGAGCTTCAAATACACTGAAAATTTGCATGCGTTATAAGTGCATATTGCAGATCATGGAAGTTTCTTTCCAGTGACGTCTATACAGGACATATTGTTATTGTTATATGTATAGCGCTTCATTCGATTTTACAGAATGCAGAAAAATGAAGAGCCAATTGAAACTTTCTTGGCCGAACTAACAATAATTTGTTGAACTAGATATATATCTGCACGTGTTGCACTTGCACCAATCGAGCTGTAGTGAAGAGAGCATGCTTTCGCATGGGCGGTAAAATCATCTTAACGAAAACATTTAAGGTTTGCCCAGGTAAGAAATAGGCAGCCCAATGCCCATTTTTTCTCACTAGGAACAAGGATTCAACTCGCGCATGATTCCCTCTTTTCTCTTGATTGTTGCTGCCTTCGTGGCCCTGGCCATTGTTCACCGTCTTGGTTGAATCTTTGCGCTATATTATTACATTCATTTTGATTTTGGCAGGAGCTGGAGGCCGCCATGATCTAGCAATTGAGATCATATTAATGGCGTTAGCTTCTCTGCTGTTATACATTCAGGCGGCAGCCTCAAACTAGAATCAATCTTTTTATTACATATTGAAATAATGTATGAACAAAGCTACTAGTATCTTATTATTCATTTGATGTCACATCAATTTGAAATATAAAATTAATGTCCCAACTTTGTGCCCGTATGTAAAAAAGGTTTACATCTACATGTACGTAAAAAAAGGTTTACATATGTGTGGATGATGATTATTTTAATAATACAATCATGCAAGCTAAAATTTATCATCATAAATAAAACAGTCTTTCTATATATCAAAACATTTTTATAGAAAAATGTTAAAATTCTAAAATATATGTATAATAATTTTTTGTAAATGTTTTCATAGAATAATGTTAAATGCAAAGTATATATGCAAAGCTTTATTTTTATAAAAATAATGTGATACTAATATCATATAAGTAATATTACTTATTAGTTGTCAATAATTATTTTAAATTTTATATTATTTATTTAATATATATCATTATATGTATGAACTTCATGTGTACTATAATATTTCATTTATTTATTTGATACATTATCATTTTTTTCGTCAACTACTTCAAAGAAACAAACTAAATGGAATCGCACCTAGCATTGAAATTTGAAACTTGAAAGCACACTGCTCAGTTTTGGCACAAGCTTTTAGATGACATTGGGTTTGTACGAGAGTAACTTAGTAATTTAAATATACATTTTAAATAAAAATATACAAATATTATTTTATTACGTTATTTATATTAAGTTACAATAAATAAAATTATAAACAATTAAGATATCGATTGGTTCCATTATATAACAGTGTAGCATTGTTATATTAAATCATTCAATAGAAGGCAAGTGAATTATTTTATACCATTTCCCATACATTCATGTAAGCCAGATTTTATGTGTAAATCATTAAAGTATTTAAATAAAATAAATTAAAAAAAAATTCCATAAAATCTCTTTTCAGTTCCTGATTTCTCCACTTCCTCACAAGTCACCACACTCTTCTCCGTCTCTGTCAACCGACAAAGACACAACACAATGTCGATCTCCATCTGCAAAACCGAAAGCGGCCGCGAGTACAAAGTGAAGGACATCTCCCAAGCCGACTTCGGCCGCCTCGAAATCCAACTCGCCGAAGTGGAGATGCCCGGTCTCATGTGCTGTCGGGCAGAGTTCGGCCCCTTGCAGCCCTTCAAAGGAGCCCGCATCACCGGCTCTCTCCACATGACCATTCAAACCGCCGTTCTCATCGAAACTCTCACCGCCCTCGGCGCCGAGGTCCGCTGGTGCTCCTGCAACATATTCTCCACTCAGGACCACGCCGCCGCCGCCATAGCGCGTGACTCCGCCTCCGTCTTTGCATGGAAAGGAGAGACTTTAGAAGAGTACTGGTGGTGCACTGAAAAGGCCCTGGACTGGGGCCCCGGCGGTGGGCCTGACTTGGTGGTGGATGACGGTGGGGACGCCACCTTGCTGATTCATGAAGGCGTGAAGGCGGAGGAAGAGTATGAGAGGACGGGGAAGCTGGTGGACCCGTCTGTCAGTCAAAACGCAGAGTTTAGAATCGTTTTGGAGATTATAAGAGACGGCTTGTTGGTGGACCCGTGTAGATATCGGAGAATGAAGGAAAGGATAGTTGGTGTCTCGGAGGAGACCACTACTGGGGTTAAGAGGCTTTACCAGATGCAGGCAAGTGGAACCCTCTTGTTTCCTGCCATTAACGTCAATGATTCGGTGACCAAGAGTAAGGTAATAAATATTTGCTCATGATAATCAAATATATTCTTCTTTTTTACTAAATAAATTATGATGTTAATGCAGTTTGATAACTTGTATGGATGTCGCCACTCGCTCCCTGATGGTCTCATGAGAGCCACCGATGTCATGATTGCTGGTAAGGTTTCCGTCGTCTGTGGATATGGTGATGTTGGCAAGGGTTGTGCTGCTGCTCTGAAGGCTGCTGGTGCTCGAGTAATCGTAACAGAGATTGATCCAATTTGTGCTCTTCAAGCCTTAATGGAAGGCATTTCTGTCCTGACCCTGGAAGATGTTGTCTCTGAAGCTGATATCTTTGTGACCAGCACCGGGAACAAGGACATCATCATGGTCCATCACATGAAGCAGATGAAGAACAACGCGATTGTTTGTAACATTGGCCACTTCGATAATGAGATCGATATGCATGGGCTGGAAACCTACCCGGGTATCAAACGCATCACCATCAAGCCTCAGACTGACCGTTGGATCTTCCCAGAGACCAACAATGGCATCATCGTTCTTGCCGAGGGACTTCTGATGAATCTGGGATGTGCGACTGGACATCCCAGCTTTGTTATGTCGTGCTCGTTCACAAACCAGGTGATTGCACAGCTTGAGCTGTGGAAGGAAAGAGGAACAGGCAGATATGAGAAGAAGGTGTATGTGCTGCCCAAGCATCTTGATGAGAAAGTTGCTGCACTTCATCTTGGGAAGCTCGAAGCAAAACTTACCAAGCTGACTCCTGAACAAGCTGATTACATTAATGTTCCTATTGAAGGTCCATACAAGCCTCCTCGCTATAGATACTAGAGAAGAAAGTTGGGGAAGGAAGGCTGTTCAAGGTCATTAGTGGTGGATTTTGTCTTTAATATCTTTTCTTGACGCATTAATGATTGTTGTAACAATGTGTTTATTTTCCAGAACGGTAGTAATATTAATATATATATATATATGCTCTCCTGATTTGATATTTCTTTAATTTTTAAGCATCAAATAACAAATGTCTCCATTTAATATTTATTTATTGTCCTCATGTTTTTCTCTCTAAAACGGTTACGTTTTAAAATTTTTAAAATAAAAAAAACCTCTTAAATATTTTTTTTTATCATACTTCCTTGAATGAAAACAATCAATCAATTACTGGTTTTGTGTTGTTAGTAATAATCTTATTAAGTCTTCTCATCTATCCATAATGGTTTAGTCTAAGTGATAAGATATACCTACGATTGAGGAGGTAAAGTCAACGATAAGGTCTTGGATTCGAGTGATAGTTGAGGTACACATAAACTGGTCCAGACCTTTTGGTTTCCTTTAAAAAAAAAAAAGTTTTATCCGTTAGTTTTATTTGCAAGACCAAAATAAAAGAGAACAAAAGAAAGTTTTATCCGTCATTTAGTTTTATTTGCAGGACCAAAATAAAAGAGAACAAAAGAGAGTGGCGTAAGCAACTTGGTCAGGCACAGCCATGCCTAGCAATCTCCGGATTTGATCCTCTCTTGGTCGTAGTGTTTGGGTGTTGCAGGGTCGTTAGTTGATAGCATTGCAGTGGGTGAGGTATCAAGAGAAAGAAGATGAATTGGTAGATTGTATCCCATTATAAATTATAAATGGATTTACAGTGGCTTCTATATGCATTTCACTAAAGCGGAAATAGGCTTTGAGAAAGCAGTAGAACTTGGGGCTTCTTGTATACAAATTTTATCACATGACACAAAGTAATTAGAGAGATAAATTTATTAATTAAGATTAATTTGTACGAACCAATCTATCTATCTATATTTATATATCTATATCTATATATCTATCTATATATTTATCTATATTCTATATATCTATATAATTTTGAAGTATGAGTCTGTATAGTTGACATGTAGAATGACAAGTAGGATTTTTTAGCCTTTAGATTTTTGACAAGTAGATTTTACTTGAAGGTAATTTCAATAACTTTTAATATTTAATTTATTTATTAAACATCTTTTAATAAGTTATTTAAGGATTTGAAGATTTTTAGAGTTAGAAAGTGAAAAGTGAAGAGGTTGAAGGTTTTAATGTGAGTTAAAGATGGAAGATGAATGAAAGGTGAATGTATAAAGTTATGTAACCTTCATGTGATTATGATATATATTTATTTTGAGTGGCTTATTTTCTCTTATAAATAGGACTATCCTTATGATTTTTAAAAAACAACAATATATAAAATTATTTTACATTTTCATTCATTTTATTTCAGAGATTTTTGGGCAAAGAAGAGTGTTCTTTTTGTAGAGCTTTGAGCTTAACTATTTGTACAGAGTTTGTTTGAGCAATATGATGAATAGTTGGACTGTTGTATCTTGTAAGAGACAAGTCATTGACAAAAAACTGCTGCACCGAGTTCTAGGCTTTATTAACTGTAGAGGGCTTGAATCTTATTAAAGAGAGCGAGATATCCATGTCTTAGTCATTCTGATTTTATCATTTTCTTATTTATTTTATAACTCTTATTTTTATTTAATTAAAAAAATAATATTAAATAAATATAATCCCACATCGTGGGTTTTGCACTTAGTTTTATGATTATGGGTAAATGCGTGGATGGTACATAAATTCACATCAGGAACGATTCCCATAAACGTCTTGTGCTAGGACTTTGGGCTCTAACCGAAGATCGAGGTCCATTACGCTAAACTTAGTTCTTGGGCTGTAACCCAAACTGCCCGCCCAATTTGAAGGCCCAAAGCACCTGGAGATCGTGTCTCTCTAAAGTTGCAACTGTAGCAGAGAGACTGGAATCAAGGGAAGCTCTGAGTTGAGACTTGAGAGCAGTAAGCAGAAACTACAAAGATCAAAATGGACGACGACACGAAATCCATACGAATTCTTTGCCCTAAGCTCTTGCTCACTAACACGGGCCTCCAATGGCTAATCGGATCCCCGTTTTTCCCACCACTCACTATTATCTCCACCGTCAGATGCATCCACGAAAACTCCGCCTCTCCAGATTACGACAAAGAGTCAGGTACAATCTCTGTTTATTTTCCGAGAACATGAAGAAACAGAAAATTATTTTTATTAATTTTTTTTGTTAATTTTTATATATTTGAGCAGATGATCTCCGTCCGTTGCTACTGAAAGGTTTTAACGTAATTGGAGCGTTGATCATCAAAAACTCTGACGTTGAGAAGAACGCAAGCGAAGCTATTAATGCTGCTCGCAGATTGCGAAGGCATTTGTATGGGGAAGTAGAGTCTGATGTTCCGGTTATGATAGCAGCGGTTGCGGATTCGAGTACTGGTGATAGTAGCTTTTTTATCTCGAGATCTGAAGATTCGACGAGCATTGAAACGGTTGATTATGTTATATATGATGATAATCCGGAGAAGTATGTTTGGGAAAGAGGTTGTTTAATTCGATGCGAGCTTCCGATTAAGTTGCCATTGTATTATCCAGCTAACAATCCGTCCGGTGAGGGTTTTTTTTTTTTTTTTTTTTTTTTTTTTTTTTTTTTTT
>JANKKC010043767.1:0-13273 GCA_026225755.1 Bursera bipinnata | reverse complement strand
TAAGAGTACTTGTATATATATTAGGGATAAGTATGAAAATAATCAAATTTAATAGGCGTTTTGAAAGATAATATAATTTTTTTTCTATTGTCTAGTCAACCAATGAATCAGTGAGTCAACTCTTCAACTCTTTAATTCCTTTTTAAACTTTGTAAATAAGAGCTTATTCACAGTGTTTTATAAACGTTATATAAAAAAATTTATTTACAGCGTTTTGTAAATACTATAAATGAGTTACAACATTTTTTGAGATGTTTAAAAAACGCTATAAAAAGTAGAATTTTATTTACAGCATCGCTACCTACCACGTTTTCAAAAACGCTGTAAAACTGAACTTACAGCACTTTTAAAACGCGGTAAAAAGTTACCTTTCTTGTAGTGAGCCATCGGATACAATTTAGCACAATTTTTCATCAAAGTTAGGTAGGTAATAACAAATAAAAAATTAAACATGTAATTTTCTGAACAAGCTTTTAGATTTTGATGATTTATTGTTATTTATGTATATATTATAATAATGATAATAATCTAAACGCAAGGAGAGGAATCCCAATCCCTAAATTGAAAAAATTGGGCAGAAGGGGGGGCTAATTAATTGCAAATTTAGTGGAAGCTTATGTATCACAATCCATAATTTAACTTTTGTTCTTTACAGTTAATTGACATTATATCATCAACCGTGCTTTATGGGACAGAAAACTGTAGGCTATGGTGGTAGGGATATTTTTAAAATGATACTAAGCCAACAAGTAGCATAGACACATAAAAGAAAAGAGGAAAAGCGAGCTGAGGCTAGCTGCTGCTATTCTTGTTATATATTCTGCTATAAGCTGAAAATTTGCAAGGAATCTCCACAATACTTTGAAGTACTTTTGAGAGCTTTAATTTTGCCCCGTGTGCATGGGTTTACTTCGTATGATGAGTGTTCTTGGATATGGGTTTCTTTTGCTTTAGTTGTTTATCCGATCTCTAATAGGATCTTCTCAGTCTGCAACTAGACAAGATTGTCAAATGGGTTTGTCCTTCAAAAAAAAAAAAAGAAGAAAAAAAGATTAGGTTATACCTATTTGATTTGATTGGCATGAACGTCAATAACACTCAACTTTTTCTCCTGACCTAGAGCAGAGAGAAAAGCCTAGATATGCCTTCTTTCTCTTTCTCAAGGTGGTGAGTGAGGTTACATTGCATTACATGTTTAAGTATGCTCTATTTCTTCTCTTTGAAGTTTTTGCTCTCTCTATAATATATTCTCACACACAAAGATACCCAATTGCGCTACAACTTGGAGAATCTCCATGCACCAAAGCAAGGTAACTTTAGCGGAAGAAAAATGGATGAAAGAAAGCATATGGCACGGATAATGATCATGGCAAAAAGAGATCTCCAATTATAGTCCAAAAGAAGATTTTTTGTTTTTCTTGTTTTATATATATATGTATTATATTTATAATGCTTGTATATATTTATTTCTTTTCAAAGGTACGTAATTATGGGTCAACATTATTTATGCCTTTTTCTCTTTTCCTTTTGTTCATTGGGTCCTCTCAAACAAAGTTGTCTCTTATACTTTAAGGATCAAGCTACCAGAAAATTTTGCGTACTTCTTTTTATTTATTTGTTTGTTTATATTATATATTTATGGTTAGGCCCATTTCTATTTTTCTGGGTACGTGAGGGCTTGGTCATCATTTCACTGAAAATCAAGTGTAATTCATTAACTTGGGTGTCTTTTGCCCTAGGTTTGCTTTTATATCATGACATGCATCACCTTTTAATAATATTCCACTATAAATAATATATATATCTCTGTGATCTAAAGCATGGCTGAGTTGGTAAGTACTTTGAGTTTATATTTAGTTTTAATATATATCTATGTTTTCTATCTCAGTCTGCAGAAAGGGAAAATTCTCTGTGATAGTCGTTGATTTTGTCCTTTCCTACAATTATATATCACATTTAAATCAAAATGCTATTTCACCTTGTCATAGTAAAAGATGGTTTCTGCTTTGAACATATATAATTATTATACTAATGGTATATATGCTGCTAAATGCTATGTCGATGGTACCTTAAATTTTAATTTCTTCAAATCCTTAGTGATCTCTCGCTGTGCTCTGGATTGATTATTTCCATATATGTCTACATTGACACTCAATGTTGGGGGCAGAAATCGATAGGTGTAAAAGCTCATAAAAATATATGTAGATAAGATAATAGCTAAAGTTAGAGATTCGAGCGAAGGGAGACAAAGCTGTCCCCTCTGTGTTGGGAATATGAATACAAAGGAATTATATAATTGTGTACGTATTCTCTTATGTAGAATGCTTGGTCGCCTTGACAAGATCGTGGATAATTTAAAGTATAAACGAAATTATATAAAGAATCGATTAAACTAATCTTAATCACGGTAAAAGGGAGAAAATTGAAGGGTCTTCCTCGGGATTAGAAACTAGCTAGGAAGGGTCTGTGCTCAACTGTTATCCTGCATGTGTGTCTCTCGATCTCTTGTATTTTTAACTCTAAGATTCAGCTCAAAAGCCAAAGGTAACTCTTGCAGGGTTGGACTCCCTTGAGTTGTTTTCACTACATGCAAGAATGAATGAACTCGTACGTATATGCATAGATGTATTACTAATTGCAAAAGACAGGCATTTACGATGATACACCTCTGTACCCTAATTGAATTATGAGTTTGTATTTCAAGAAAGTGACTACTCTACATGTAGAAGACAACCCCTGCGTTGCTACAAAACTACTAAAGAACAAAAGGGTGATTGATATCCTGCGAGAGAGTAATTTGTGTGTTGTATAATGGAGATAAGAGTGGCCCCAATAAGGTGGCCAATTCTGGTAGGGTTGATCTCATCTCCCCAACAAAGGGTTAAGATATTGACTGTTAATAAATGCTGGTGTTCTGATTTCTTAGTTGTTACTGTTGGTTTATCTGGATGTTATTGCAGAACAGTATAGAAAAGAATTAGAAGGTAACCCCACATGCTATCAACTGACAGTGGCCAGTTAAATTTGTGATGGGTCTAGTGGGTTAATATACTTAATATTTGTGGAGACGAGATCTAGGTTAAAGAAATTCACTAAATTTGTCTGTTTTTCTCTTAGTATTCTCCAGTGTCATTAATGATCTTCAACACTTGCATACACTTGCCATCTAACAGCAATTTGCTTGCAGCAGGCTATATTTCAAGTCAGGCCTTGTGTGAGAGAGAAAGACACCACCACAAATAGAGAGAGAGAGACTGGTATGGTCAAAAGACTCAATGAAATGTCGTTTCAATGTACAGTTCTGCCGTCAGAAGAGGTGTGTATGCACTGTAGGAGGCATCAGTATATGCTGCATATTTTGCACAACCAACAGAACTTGGGCTCCACACTGTTGCGTTTTTAGCCTGTACTTTGCCCATCCTCTCTCTCACTCTCTCTTTAACGTAGCAAATTCGATCCATTCCATTACAATCCCTCAATCAACCCTTGTAAACTTTATGTATACTAATACTAGTATTATTGCTCCTACTGGCCAGCTTTCAATCTTGGTATATAATATTTACCTTTGTCTTTCTCTCTCTCCCTCTCCCTCTATCTCTTAAAGCTAATCATTTGCTTTGAATTTTCCAAGTAATAGTGAATCTTAAATGGTATATGTTCCATCCATCAACAAACACATCTCTCCACTAACCAAAGCAAAAGGGCATCATAAAAAGCTGATGTATCTGCAGGATGAAAAGCCTTTCGCAACTACATTTGTAACAAAATATACTCACCTGTCTTGTTGTCCAGTGAGTATAGCTTGCTTTATGTTCATCCTTCACTACCAATATGAGGATTCGTGAAGACTCACAAGAGGATCTTAAAAGAAACGAATTATTAAAGCTGAAAGCCTGGAAACCCCTCACATATATTATCCATGCATGTATGTATATATCCCCTCCCTAAAAGTCACAAGAGCCTATCTTATAAATTTTAAAGAACCTTCTCCTCTCCATCTTGTTATAATCTTCCCAAAATTCATATATGTTTTCAGACAATCTTGTGTGGGAAGGAACAATAACAACTTCACGCTAAGACTTCAATCATATCGATCTCATTATATGCATAATACACTTCTCCATGTATGACTCTCAATTAGCCTATAATTCGGTAAAAATACTAATTAGCTTCACCCTACAAGTCAATCTTCTTTCTCTACTATCTTCAATATATAATTCTTTAGATAATTCTCTCACAGAATTGGTATTGCTTCGTAGAATCGCAAAATTTAGTATATATGTCCTTTAGGTTTTCTAGCTTATAAATTCTGCATTACTTTCTTTATTATAATTCTCATATATATTCTGTGGCGAAACACATGTTTCGAGTTCCCGTTTATATTCTGGTGGCCATTGGTTCAGCATGGTGAGCACTAATAACCAGATAGATCATCAGATAACAATTAATACCGGAAATGAAAGCTCAACAAGAGAAAGGAAAAATTAAGAAGATTATCAGAGTAGAAATGAAATTTACATTAACTTAGCCTAACATGGATGTGTTTGTTATCCTACAATTCTCAGAAAAAGGCCAGAACCGATAAAAAGATACACGAAGAGAAATGTGACTCTCCAAGTGAAATTGATGCTTAACTTTTCTTACTTGGAGAGCCTGGGCATATCAATCCCAACAGAAGCTTGTAAACTAAGATATATAATTGACTAAATATAGTACCCAAATCATCTATTTCACAGCATGGACTCATTATCTTGTTCTACTTCTGATGCAGGCTCATCTTCTTCTTCGAAACCATCAATGCCATAAGCTGCATGGCCATTCCCAAAAGCCTTTATATGGTCTTTAAGAGATCTCTTGTGCTTGAAATCAGAGCCACAAATGCAGTACCAGAGCTTTCCACAGTTCTTTTCATGGGTCCTCCAATCTCCTCTCACAGCAAATGCCTTACCACATTTTCTGCACATAAATGGCTTGATACCATGCTTCCTCTTGTAATGCGTTTGAAGGGTTCTAAAATCCTTGAGAGGCTTTGCTCTCGGGTGATCAATGTTGTTCCTGCACCCCGGTGCACAACAATAGCAAGGAAGCCTAAGCATGCCTGTTGGTTGAGTTCCCCTTAGAGATTCAGGGCCTTTCCTATATTGTGATCCATGCCCCCACATATGCATCTACAATAATTCAGTCATTCAAGGAATCAGTAGGAACCAAAACAAAAGCAAAACACCAAAACAGCAAAAGTGATATCTAATCACATTAAATCCAAAAAAAAAAAAAATGAAAGCATTATAACTACTTAATACTACCTAGATCACAGTACTAATCTAATTGCTCCGTGACTTAGCAATATTGAAAGAAATAATTGAAAGGAAATCATGCGCTTGGTTGACAAAGTTAGGTACTATTATCAAGTGTTTATCATGTTTTACATGTTATGGAAGATTTCTCAAAAGCTAATTAACATATAAAAGCTATTGCTGGAGCTTAAAAATTTCTACTTCTTTCCGACCTCAAAGATTTATTGCTGAAAAAAGGCCTTTCCAAAAGTAATTTCTTGCTTTGGTCAGTCGTGAAAAACTTATGTGGGGTTAATGTATTTGCTAGCTTCTTCAATAATATGACCAACAAAAAAAGTTTTCTTTGTTCAACCTTAGTATTATAGGAGACAACTACTAGGCTCTTTGTGTGCTTAAGGTCTACAAAAGAAGAGAGTAAGAGAGGAAAAAAAAACAACTTGTATTGCAAGACTTGAGGATTCTTGATTCAAAAGATATATGGGCTTTTTCATGGCTGTATGAAACTGTTATGTTCCAGACTGAAGGTTCACAACACTTGTTCCTCCATTATAAAGTCAACTGAGTCCCTGAAAAAACTGCAAAATTTTCAGTTTTACACACGCCTGCCAATCTGTGAATCGCACAGACTTCAAAGTACTAAAGGCATAAGGAACATTGCCTGTGTTGTTCAATCACATAAAGGAAGGTACTAATCTCGCTCTCAGATGGATCAGTTCTGAAAGATTGCTACAAACCCAAAACCCATGTACCATGCAAAAAATAATTTTCACAAAAGAAAATCAAGAATAATATGATAAAAAATTTTCAAAAAAAGGGAAAAACTATCTAGACGACCCATATATAGAAAATTTTGACATAGAGAAATTGTTAAAGGTTCAAAAGCAGGCTAGAAATCCATATGCAAAGAAAGAAATAGGTGTTTGAAATATTTTCTGCATTTTTATTTGCTTAATTTCATTTGGAATAATAAAAGTAAAAGGGTAAAAAATATATGTAAGAAAGCAAAGAAGAGAAGAAAGGAAAGGAAAGGAAAGGAAATGAGAGGGGAGCTTTTGGGGCAATAATTCTCGCTATGAAACTTACCTGCATGTTGTTGTATCTGTTGAAAGTCTTGCAGCAAACAGGGCAAGAGAACTGTGTAGGGCCAATAAGAATCTGAGATGGTGTAGGGATCCAATACTGACCCTTGTTGAGTCTGTTCATAGGGTACCCGGAATCATCGCCATCTCCATCTTTATCTGTGATCTCTGAGGAAGAAGATAACACAGATGCCATTTCAGCAGCACTAGGACTTGGTAAACCTATGTGTAGTGCAACAGTGACAGTTTCGTCCTCAGTATTCCCACTACTCGCACTAGTCAAGAAGAAACTTTCCTCTTTCCCTTTGTTTTTGTCCACATCCATGGCAGTGCAAGAATATTCACGATGATGATGTTCCTCCTCCTCCTCCTCCTCCTCCTCCTCCCTTCCATGCCTCGTCGGGCTCAAGCTCAAAAGCGGTAGGGCTTCTCTGAGCGGAGGAGAAGGAGGTGGTGTTTGGTGGTGAAAATTATTATTATAACAAGGAAGGTTTTGGTTATGGTTAAGGTTAGTAAAAGTATTGTTTGTGTAGAAGCTGTGTGTGTAGGGCAGCGGCTGTGCAGGTGGGTGGTGCTGCTGGTGGCTTGCAGATGGGTAATGTTGAAGAGGGTTGAACCTGATCAAACCTGAGAAGAAATTTGAGTACGGGTCAGCCATGGTTAAGGTAGCTAGAGATGTGAGAGGAGAACAGTTTGGCTTTGATGGGATTGCTTTTATAGATAGATAGATGGATAGATAGAAAAGGTTAGATGGAGAGAAAGAGAGAGAAAGAGGGAGAGAGAGAGAGAGACAGAGAGAGTACAAGATGACTGAATGGTGTGGATGGTGGAAGAGTGATTACAGTACTCAAAGAGATTAAAAGGAAGTAAAGGCAACAAGTGAGAAAAGAAAGATAATATCACATATTCAGGAAAGCGTACAGTAGAGTAGAGATTGATTATTGATTACTATCATTATTATTATTATTATTAATTTTAATTATATTAGAAGAATCTCCTCAATTTCTTTCTTTTTTTATAAATAAAAAAATCTTTATATTCAAAGGAAAGAAAATAATTTATGAATAGATTCTTTTAAAATACCGTTAATGGTCGTTTCATAACATTGTTTAGGTAATTCTCCCACCTCTACTGTATTTCAACCATTACGGTAAACATAATCTTTTGTATATTTTACACAAATGCACTCTCACTTTTCTCTGTTTTACCCTTATCCCCTCTATGCTTAGGCTTGTCAAAAGTTGAACAAATGATTAAGCTTATCAAAATTAGATTATCTGTATATGATCTAGCGAAAGTTCGAAACATTAACTTGTCTTCTTCTTTCTTCCGTGAAAAATCAACTCAAATTCCAAATTCAAATAGATTTAAGAAAAAAGGGTCATCAGATTGATTGATTCAACTAAAATATACTATTATGAGTTATGTAGATATATGATCACATGCTGTTATCATCCATTAATGATTAATTTTCATCTTTGAAAGGCTGGTTCGTCATGATTCACAATTTTTAATTAATTATATTGCAGTTATATACACATAATATAGAGTTAGGTTATCAGAAGGGACTGTGCAAAGAGTGCTTATGAGTACTGTATATAATAGTGGTGAGTGAGAAACAATCGATCACATCCAAAGCTGAGTAATGAACATCGATCGACCAGTCTGAATTGCTACTATTTAATCTTGCAAATGACCAACTTTGTCTGTTTAATTAATTGGAAAGTGGCTCCCATCCCAACAAATGTGTCTAAGTGATTAAACAATCTATCTCTCTAACTAGCTAGCTAGGAAATTACTATTATTTTGTTTTGAAAACAAGAAAAACATGATATGAGAGTTCAGGAAACAAGTGGTTTCAGTGTAGCCCAACAATTCCATTGGTGTGCGCACACAGGTCGCCCTGGCCAAGCGTGTCAAGCTTGTAACCCTCAATTGGCCCTTGTGCGGACACCTGATAACAGTGTTAATGTTACTTCACATAAAAATAATTGATAAAAGAAATTATTCAAGAAATAATCTATTTATTTGTCACCGAATAGGATCAATGTCAACTCTATTTACATAAGTGATGGATTCTCAGATTAAAATACTTCCAAAAGGTGGAGATTCTACCATCTATATAGCTGTGCTGTGCACGCAGCAATATAAGTATTTATCTTGAGGAGTTAAGCTTAACTTGCAGATAATATAATTTTAGAGTCACATTTGTGCTTTTTAAATTATTTATCTGAATTTGATTGTCATGATGATAATGAAATTAGTAAAAAGTGATAACACGACGATCTTAAAGTAAATCAAAATGAAAATACTTCTCGTAGTTTCAGGTATCTTTGATGCATAAAGCCAGAGAAAGCTTTTCACCCGTATGACATGGTCCAAAGTTTCAGATTTACCTTTAGAGACAGACAGATACAGGAATAATAATAATAATAAGATGCTAAAGAATAAAAGTAACTATTGTATTTTTTTCATTTAAAAAAAAAAAAAAGAATTTATGTTATAACTTTCTATAATGTGAAACGCTCAAACATAAAAGTAGCAAAAAGATGATGCGAAACAGTGCTATAGCTAGATAGGATTAATCTAGAATTTATTGCCAACCACAATAACACATTCAACTCCAACAGAAAATTCAAGACTTAATTTACTAGTAATTTCCTATCAGTGTTGGAAAGTTGAAGGCGAAGAATAACAAGAGACGAAGATATATAAAAGTCCAAAAGGAAAATATGAGCCGAAAAAGAAAGAGAGAGAGAGAGAGAAGAATTTACTATAAATTTAGTTTCGACCATTGAATGGAGACCATAAAGACTGGGAAAGAAATTAAATACAACAGTTTCTTGGTCATTAATTACAAAGCATAATTAATTAAGCTCAAGAGCGACCTAGCTTTTGTCCTTGTCCTCTGGTATTGATTCCCTTCTCCATCTTTAACTGATCATCCGTACGTAGACTCTCCCAACTCAACAACTAGAATTCACTCAATGGTACAACTTGATAAATTATTTTTACGACTGATCTACTCTACTGGGCAACATTTACATTGCTACTCAATGAAAGCTTTGTGTTGACCGAGCCATTTAAAAAGAAAAGAAAAAAAAAAAAAAAAGATAATTAAGCACAGCTAGCGAGCTGCTTCTGTNAAAAAGAAAAGAAAAAAAAAAAAAAGATAATTAAACACGGCTAGCGAGCTGCTTCTGTTTTTGTTTTATATGCTTAAAGGAGTTGCGCTACTCCAGCTAATAACCTGATCATCATTAATATTATTTAGCTTTCAAGGTTAAAAGTTTGCCGTCTCTGATATGTCAAATTTATCATTTTCTCCTTTGTAGATTAACAATTTGAGTATATACACACCAATGTAGTTTAGATATTCGGGTATAACGTAAAGTGATCAGAACGATTGAGTTGAGGGTTTTATTTCAAAATTTTTTATGGTTCAGTCAACGATGGTTATTGGATTATAATATTATACAAAAGATTCCATCCCGTAATGTATGAGATCTTAGGTGAAACCCCAAAAAATAAATACCTCTCTAGCTATATGGGTTGAGAGTCCTAAAAATCTAGATAATAAAAGACACATACTCGCATATGATTGAGCTTTTTGAAGCACTTTTAATTACACCACTTCAAGTTAAACTCTAAAAAATACTTTTTACCTGCAAAGTCGTAAGATAATATATGCTTGGCTAGTGTTGGTGAGTCAAGAAAGTCAGTGACCTGAAAATATGAGTATCAACGACCAAAACATCGGTGAATGACGGTTGTAAGTATGATGGTCCTAAGATAGTGAAATTCTTTTTAATGTAAGCTCCGTCGTGCATGAAAGGTGTAATGATTTGGACATTATCTCGAAAAAGAGACACTATAAAACATTTAATGAATCTTTTTTTTCAATTATATAAACAAGGGTAAGAATTCAGCCTGTATACTGCATTAATTTATTTTTGGTATATATCACCCAAAACAATACCATAATTAAAAAAGAGTAGTTTTCGCATTCATAACCTTGAATCTTGAGTCTTATACTAACGAGTTTATAGGGATTAATTGTCCAACAATACTCTAAAGTAAAGCGTCCAACTTTGGCGCTAAAAGTTTAATTATATTTGGTAACAATGAAAACATTTTGCATGAATTGAATAACAAAAGAACTATTCAAATGAGAAAAGGGGATAGCCTACTTAGAAAAGTCATTTGACGCTTTCCCAAATATTTAGAGATTGATCAAAATATTGAACAGGCACAGGTTGGAGATCTCTACTTAATTTAGGCATGAAACAGCTAGGGAGTAGTTCGATTTATATATATTTTTTCCAAAAGAATTGGAGGCGAGAAGAAGCAAATGCTTGAGCAAAACCTCACAAAAAGCAAGTACAAAAAGACATAAAAACTGGCTAACATCTAGCTGCAAAGCTGAGCATGCAGCACTGATACCCACCCACTAGACGCTTACTAGAGAAAGAGAGAGAAATGGGGAGATATTCAACGTTCGTATGCAGTGGGACCTGTTCTGTCACTTGGTTTTTAGGAGATGATGGAGATGGGCAAAGGCCAAGGGCAAGGCCATGGCAATTCAATTGATGAGAGGGGGACATTCTGCTGCTCGACTGGTGTTTACTCTTCACTCTTTACATTCATTTGTAGCCATACAAAAGAAAAAACAATTGGGATACATACATAGATGCACCATTAATCAAGCATATTTTGTTTTATCACAAATTAAAGCTAAAACAGCATTACAGCAGGTTTCACTTTCTCCTTTTCCTTAAAAGCAAAAAAGGAAAAGTGGTTCTTGGTAGTTACGGCCTTCTGTAAAGCATCATTATAATGCATCTCTTTAACTAAATTCCAAATAGTATTTATATAATTTGCTTAGTGAACGTGTTGTTGGAGCTTGATTGATTGATGGGATCAATCACTAATCTGTAGTGTGTTAGACTATTTGTAATTTCTTGGACAAAATTCTAAACTTTGTCAATCATATCTCAATTCAATTGGAAAATTAAATCTTGTATGTTTCGTAATTTTCCTCAAATAATTAGCTTGGATATATCTCCTTAGTGCGTTGATGATGAGTAACTTTCAATCTTGTGTAATTTTTGGATGTATACGAGAGAGAGAGAGAGAGAGAGCTTGGAAGAGTTTGTATGTTAAATCTATATCATCCTTAAGACTCTGTTAGATTCTGCACATTAATCCAGCTAGAAATTCAACTTTGAGCTAGCCCTCTCTTTTAGGAGCATTAGAGTAAAGTGCTTTTCAAGTGCTTAGTTCCAAGTTCAACCAATGGCTCAACTTTCCAAAACATTATTTTTTTTTTCTCCGGAGTCCAATCTCTTCTTAAAGCTGAAAAAGAAAAACGGTAATTTATATAGTAAATACTATCGATAGGAAAGACCATTTCACATGTTTTTAATTATTATTCTGAATCTCTTTCTCAAAATCTCCTCACTAAGCTCAAAGTCCCTAGTGTTCTAGGCCTTTTAGCCTTTACTCTTTACAATTTCTTGTGCTTAGGAAACAAGAAGCACTTATGCAAGGAAACACACAACATGTTCGCATATTTTCAGTACATGCAGAAGAACAAGAAGTGGGGGAAGCACTATAAGCATCTGGATAAGCAAAATTTTATTTTATTCTAGTTGAGTTGATAGCATCGATGATTCTTATTTATGAAGGACATCAAATTTTAACATAAAAATAAAATTTGAAAGCAAACGGAACATGTAGTAGCAGAAAGCCCTTTCGTGTTGACCAGAAATCCCATACTGATACTGACTGCATGCTTCTGCTTTTATTTAATGCCTTGTTAAGTTTCCAAGACAGCACGAGTGTGGTTCCATTGTGAGAATAAACATCACTTCTAGTTTCCATGTGTATGTCTTGGATTGCTCTTAGATTTTCAAACATCTCTGCCCTGCCATTGCAAATCCCCAAACACCCACACCCTCTATCTCCATTAATGTTGTTTGTTTCTATTTGAAATATTAAAAGCCGGTATTATTGACGTTTTACTTTTTTATTTATTTTTAATTATTTTCGATTCCTGAGACATCAATATAAACAAACAAGAATTTCAATATTTTATTCATGAAATTAATTTATAATAAGTTTGAGTTCTTTTAATTCACATTTTGATAACACATTCATCTTATTGATTGAGGATTAATATCTCAAATCAAAAAGTTACTTCTAATGATGTTAAAGTATTGCAATCGTTGCAGTAATTAAGAATCTTGAAGTCATAGATAATTAGGTGCAAAACCCGCGTGTTGTGCTATTCTGTTTATTTGATATTATTTTTTTCAATTAAATAAAAAATAGAATTATAAAATAAATAAGAAAATGATGAAATCAAACAGACTGAGGCACGGATATATTGTTCTCTTTAAAGATATTCAAGCCCTCTACGGTTGGTAAAACTTAGAACCCGATGCAGTAATTTTTTTTAATGACTTGTCTCCTCCAGGATACAACATCCCAACTATTCATCGTATAGCTCAAATAAACTATGCACAAATAGTTGAGCTCAAAGTTCCACCAAAATAACACCCTTCTTTGCCCAAAAATCTTTGAAGTAAAAGTGAATAAAAATGTAAAATAATTAAGAATATTGTTGTTCTTTAATAATCACAATGATAGTTCTATTTATAGGAGAAAATAAGCAACCAAAATAAATATATGTCATAATCGCATGAAGGTTATATGACTTTATACGTTCATCTTCTATTCATCTTCCATCTTTAACTCACATTAAAACCTTTAACCTCTTCACTTTTCATTTCCTAACTTCAAAACCTTAAAATCCTTAAAAAATATATTAAAAGAGATTTAATAAATGAATTAAATATTAAAAGTTATTGAAATTACCTTCAAGTAAAGCCTACTTGT
>JANKKC010043766.1:0-13272 GCA_026225755.1 Bursera bipinnata | reverse complement strand
AGGCTTCTGTCTAATATAATTATAATGCGTCCAATTAGCTTAAACTACCAAATTTCATCATTAATTTCTTAATCAGTTTGGTGGGCAGATCAGAATTTTGCTGTTCTTCGGCTTTTAATCAATTTTTTTTTTCTTTTCATAAATTTTCTGGTTGGTGAGGCAGATTTGACAGTGTCATTTCCTGGTAAAAGAAGCCAACAGGAATTTGTAAGTACTTATCAGGAAATTTACGCTTAAAGTATACTTATAAAATTGGGCTCTCACTAACCTAAAATTGACCTCTTCTCCGAAGTCTAGAAATAAGATATTAAAACAACTAGCCATCCACAATATTGATAATATAAACTAATCTACAAGTAATTATCAGATGAGTGAGACAGATATATAAAAACTTAACCACCAAGTTTTTCAATTTGAAATAAAATAACGTAACAAGGTACACCNTAGAAATAAGATATTAAAACAACTAGCCATCCACAATATTGATAATATAAACTAATCTACAAGTAATTATCAGACGAGTGAGACAGATATATAAAAACTTAACCACCAAGTTTTTCAATTTGAAATAAAATAACGTAACAAGGTACACCAAATAATTTTTATCTACGTCGAAAGACGAACATTTATTGCAATCGATAATATGATTACATGAATATTGCTAAAGCCAAAGCAGGAATATAAGCCCTTTAATTCAGGTTGGGTGGAAAAGGGAGAGCTTTTCGAAGCATCCCATGCATGCATGAAAGCTTTAAAAAAGAAAAAAGAAAAAAGAAATCTTGGTAAATGGCATCCCTTCTTTCCTTTAAAAGGTAACAATAATCTTCGTAAATGGCATATCAAGTTGAAGCATTATCATGACGGTCAAGTCAAGTCCATAAAGGATCAGACATGTTTAATTACAGGAATGGGAATATATTTATATAGAGTTTGATTGAAAACTGTAAAGACCCTCCTAAAGAGAAACGCATATCAAATAAATAAAGCAGGTTAGTGGAAATTTCCCTGTGCTTGCATCCTTGTGACGTGCACGTGTTCTAGAGAACTCGATAAAGCTTGGGAGAAAAGAAAGCAAAAGAAAGGAAAAGAAAAGTCTTTATAAACGAGTGGACACTAGCATATTCTAAGTCAAAGGTTGGAAGAAATGGGAAATAAATCAACTTTATTACACCTTGCTTCCTTTCCTTCTGCCTGTGAAACTTTCAGACGTTTATGGTGCGTGTTGATCCCACCCATGCAACAACTATACTTATATGTTCATTAACATTTGATTCTCCAAACTTTTTTTCCATAAGCCAATCTTATAATTTCCTGCATCATCCATTTGTAATTAAAATTGTTTGAAAACAAATAAAAACAAAGTGAAATCAAGAGCATCGCACATAATTTACCTGAAAAATTTTAAGAACAAAAAAAACTACGATCAGATAAAGAGAATAATTCACTATATCAAAGAACATGTTGTAGAAAAGGAGGAGGCAACTTTCTTTTTATAAAACGATTCTTATAAGTCTTAATAGTAACATAATATAACACGTGAATGGTAAATCATAATAGTAAACCCTAACCCATTAGAAAAAAGGCCATATACTGCATGGACGCAGTATTAAAGTTCCAATTTCAAAAGTCACACCGCGAACTTATCAAATCGGATCAAGAATTCGAATCACAAACCAACAAATATTAATCAAGTTATAAATTAAAATAGATTCTTACCTGTTTATTCTAATATTAAAGTCTTTACATTTACTTGATATGATGTCTCAATTTATTATTTTGCAAAATAGATCTTTCTTCTTTAAAAAAAAAAAATTGATAGTCACGATTGAAATAATATATTTTGAGTTTCATATATTAATTCGAAAGAAACTTAAATTTGTCATGCATATTAACTTTTCCTAGTGTAAATGGTTGGAACTTACAATTGTATATAATCAAAAGAGTTGAATATTTTAAACCCATAAGAACAATTTTTTTTACTATATAAAATAATTATAGATACTTATTAAATTAAATAAATCTCAATAATACGTTATTCAATTGGAAAAATAAGGTTAAGGATACTTGCACCAATAATGTATCCAACTCAGCTCACGTATGTGATGACTTCAACCACCCTCGTTTGAACCTTTTATTTTATCGAACATTTGTGTTAAATATGATAAAAATGGTCGGTCACCATTTCAATGTTTACCCAATATAAAATTAAATAAAATATGATTCAAACCAATAATTAAAATATTAACTACAAGTTGAATGCACTCAACAATTAAATTCCTTGAATTTATACTAAAATCATTAAAATTATTATTTATAATTAATGCGAAAAGAAGAAAGTCATAATTCCTGACCCTATCCTACAGTCAATCTATATCTATAATTAGGTATTACAAAGACAACCAAACGCAGCCTTACATAAAAGGACATTGAACCATGCGAGGTGAGTAGATGATGACGTGGCAGACAACAACATGGTCCACCTCTTTCAAATCGTCCCTGGCGTATTGTAACGCGTGCCACGTTTCACTGTCATCGTAGTATCATGGAGGCGCGTGTCAAGAACTCAAGCTTGGTTAACTTAACTTTAGTTCTCCACTTTTATTCCCTTTTATTCATAGTCATTTTTGTATGTGGACACCCACAGGGCGTTCGTGTGTGCATTTACTTGAATCAAAGCACCATAATTAATTACAATTATCTCTCACCTTCATCATAGAAATCATTAATAATTACAATAAATATAAAATAGATTTTTAAAACAAAAATAGAGATTAGATTATAATAAATGTGATTAAATTAGCAAATCTTTTTATTTAAAAAATAAATTTTTTATGTAATTAAATTGTAATTTGTGTAAAATGAATCTTTTTATTAAAGTATCGATGTCAATTTGCAGTTAGAACCCTGATTAGTGGACAAGATCCCCTTGATTAGGGTGTGATTATTCCATAGGTTTGATTGCACTGGAATAAATTGTTTTGGAAGCATCATGACGTGACCACTTAAGAATGGAATCTTGCCACCTCATCAGGTGCATGATTTTCCCGAAGCACAACTACAATAGATAATTACCTCCCCAATTCAAAACTTTGTCCCCTAACACCACGCGCCTCGGTTCGGAACAGAAACCAAGCATCCGGAAACTTACGGCGCGTTACATTTGAACTAAAAAGACTTACCCAGTGCATTTTGAATCACCCAATGAGAATCGACCACATTTCAAAGAATCACCGCGTTAACTACACGCGAATGGAAAAAACAACGCGTTTTCCCTTAATAGTTTCTCCTTTCACGCGATCCTTATATCTCTCATTTTCTCCGTTTTCTCTTCCCCAAACGCCCAACCCCCCTCTCTCTCCCTGAAATTTGTAAAATTTTTCCCGGAAAGACTCCACTTTTCCGAGAAAAGTTTAAATCTTTTTCGTTACTCAGGGAAAATCCTCATGTTATTTAAACTTGTTTGATAATTTGAAAAACTTCTTTTAGATCTGTCTCTATGTCTTCGATAGTTTCATCAACATCGTATTGGTGTCACAGATGTAGCCGTTTTGTTAGGGTTTTGAATCAAGATTCAATTATCTGTCCCGGCTGCGACAGCGGATTCGTGGAGGAGATCGAAAATCCGCCGCGAGGAACCCAGACCGCGGACCTACAACACCGTGGGCGGAGGAGTTTTCCGGCGACCGCGATGTACATGATTGGTGGTAACAACCACCGCTCGAATCGGGATCCAAATAACGCGACAGGTTCGGTTCTCCGTAGGAATCGTAGAACCGGCGGTGACCGGTCTCCTTTCAATCCGGTTATCGTCCTCCGTGGAGCGGACCGGCCGGTGAGCGAAGGAGATATTGAAAATAACGGAAACGGTTACGAACTGTATTACGATGATGGTGAAGGTGCCGGCTTGAGACCGTTACCTAGGAGCATGTCGGACTTTTTGATAGGATCTGGCTTCGAAAGGCTGATTGAGCAATTATCACAGATTGATATGAATGGAATCGGCGGTTATGAGCATCCACCGGCTTCAAAAGCTGCAATTGAATCGATGCCGAGCATATTCATCGATGTGAGTCATGTGGAAATGGAATCACATTGTGCTGTGTGTAAAGAAGCGTTTGAATTAGGATCTGAAGCTAGAGAAATGCCTTGTAAACATATTTATCATTCCGATTGTATACTTCCATGGTTATCACTTCGTAATTCCTGTCCAGTTTGTAGACACGAATTGCCCTCTGATAATCAAACCGTATCCGAGGAGACTGAAAACGGACCACCAGTCTTGGGTACAAATGAGGAGGAAACGGTGGGATTGACGATATGGAGATTGCCCGGAGGTGGGTTTGCGGTGGGGCGGTTTTCGGGGGGAAGAAGAGGGGGTGAAAGAGAACTTCCGGTTGTTTATACAGAGATGGATGGTGGGTTTAATAACGGTGGTGGTGTGCCCAGAAGGATTTCGTGGGGTTCGAGAGGGAGTAGAGGAGAGAGAGAAAGAGGTGGGCTGATTGGAAGGGCTTTTCGCAATTTGTTTGGATGTTTTGGTAGGTCAAGATCATCTTCAAGTTCGAGGTCAGATTCGAGGATAACAAGGAGTAGGAGTAGGGCGATTTCGTTGTTTAACATCTCGCCCCGGGGGCGAAGAGGTTGGGATGTTGATGTTAATGGTGAGGAGAGAAGATGGTGAATGCAGAATGGGGAAAAAATTACTTTATCGTTGTATATAATTGAGACTGAAATATGATCTGAAAGGGTTTCTTCCGGATTCACAGTCCATCAAGAAGAATTGAAAGATTGGATGAATTGCGGAAGTTTCAGTTTGATGATTTTAACCATAAGGGAGGCTGTTTTCTTGACAAAATTAGAAGCAGCGAAGGAGAATCAGTAGTAGTCTTAAAGGGAGATGTTATGCAGTGAAAAGCTTGCCATTTGGGGAGAAAGAAGGTAGATGATTTCAAGTCCTAGGATGACTCTGCAAGTTCATGGAACGGAACTAGAGGGCCTGCCGTTTATCTTTTTTGTTCTTTTACAATTATTTGTAGTTTGTAGCTAGTGATGGTATTGTTATCTTTCATTCTTTTTCCAAGAAATCTATAAGTTTATCCAGCGAATGAAAGCGCATTTGATTCTCCAGTTATCATTTTTTCATCAGTTTGGATCACTGTAGTTATCTCTGTTTTGAACTGAGGAAGATTTTGACTTGATTTCAAGTTTTACACAACCGGGTTGAAACTCTGGAATTTGTTACTTTGCAATTAGAACATTCATTGATACATAAACAGCGATTTCTTTTGATTTTGAAGGCACTGAGGCTGCCTATTGAGCTGCTTGAGATGATGATGTTTATCTGCTATTTAATTCATTAAACTGTGTTCTATTCCTCCCATTATTGAGGAACTTATACATGGATGATTACAGGTATCGTGTTTTTAATTTTGTGACTATGCAATTCTTTAAATTTCAACTTCTTAGCATTCTCCAAGAGATTATCGGTATTGCAGTGTCCGAGATTAGTTCTTTTTGATAAAAGGTAGTGCTGTGAAATTTTATTTATTAAACAATTTGCTTTATCTTTCTGGGGTTTACAAAATCTTCTATGACTACTTGAAAAGCTAATTAAGAGGTCGTGGTTCTGCCATGTTAGTGTAGATTGGCGAAGGCATGATCAGGGAGGATAGAGTAGCAACAAATATGAACCAATAAATTAATGGCGACACTGTAGATGGCATGACAGAATGGTATCAGTGCTGTTATTATAGTCATTAATTTAAGGAAATATATCAAATAAAGATAGGAATCAGATTAATGCCCTGATGTAAGATATTGGGAGCTTTACAGTTGGATTTGACCTGTATAGTTGCATCATACTCATATACAGACAAGTAGTGATTGATGGGCGTTGCTAATTTGGAACTTTGACACTTCGCTTCAATTATGTGCAGTTAAGTGATACCGGGGACACCCTGGGTAGGCTTTGTTAACTTGTAAGGTATATATTATTATGGCTGAAAAGTTGACTGATATCATCATGTCTTTGAGTGACTATGCCTGTAAATAATCTTTACAAACACCTTATATTATTATTCAGGATTTTCCAAACGTACCAACCCGGTATTGATAATGTTGAAAGTGTTAACTTAAAACGTTATTGGTAGCGTAAAATATGAAAAATAGATCAATGGGTTCTATTTGTCAAGTCTCTATCTCTTTCAAAGTATTGAATTGAGAGGTTCATAATAATAATAAAAAAAAGGATATTTATTTTTGGACCCTAAAAAAATTGATCGTATCCCTTTGAATATAAAATTAAAATTTCACGTCTTACCTAAAAATAAAACTAACACTAACTTTTCAAAACTTAAGTTTCATTAGTTACATTCAACGTGCTACAATAAAACTCAAGAAAAAATATATAAACACTCATCTGGTATACTAAAAAATAATAAATTTACCCCCTTAATTATAAAGTAGCATAAAGTCTTTATTTTTAATAATCATTTGAAACTAATTAACATTATTAAGACATTATCGATATTTTATTTACTAAAAATAATATAAAATATTATAAGAATTTACAAAAAATAACAAAAGTATATTTCATTTATTAAATAATATTTATAAATGTAACTTATTTACTAAATAATTTTAATAAATTAAGCAAGTAAATTATTTATTAAAAATTAAATAATTTTAGTTTCATTATAAGGGTATTCTCTATATTTTATTTACTAAAATAATTTAAAATATTTAAAAAGTAATAAATAAATATTTTTAAGAATTTAAAAAAATAACAAAAATATATTTCATTTACAAAAATAATTAACTAAAAACTAAATAATTTTAATACTCAACTTTTTCTTCTGCATCTCAATTTTCAGGCATGCTTTAAAGTTTTACTCATTCAAGCCAAAACCCAAGAATATCTCCAAGGGATATGGAATGGGATTCGATTCGATCCTTGAGTAACGTCTGGAAGCTAACGTATTTGAGAGAATAAAAAGTCTACTTTCATGTTGATGCCAGTTTGTTCTGAGTTACCCACTACAACCATCTGTTTCTAAATTGTAATGAAAAGAGTATCCGAGGGATTTTTATGAGTATATAAAGTCAAGTAGAATTTCTGGCTGATGTCGCTTGTGTGAATGGAAATTGCTTTGATATTGATACTAGTTTATTATTTGTATTGTAATTATCAATGTTTTCTTGCACCAATAGCCAGCAAGTTCAGGAAGAAAAATAATAATTAGGATTTGTTTATAGTGGTTAGATTGTATATTGTCGAGGGTTGGGACCATCTCTGCTTGGTTGCCAATTGCCATCACTTTCTAAGCACCTCTTGTCCTGTTACAATATCTAGGCTTGTAATTTTCCAGCTTGTTTATTTGCTTGGTTCTTATTGCAAGAGACACCACAACCTCTTAGCTGCTTTCCAAAGTAAACCGCCTAGTAGTCTGCCAATGCTTCTAGTCCTATCCGATCCGATGCCAATGGGATAGCAGAGCTTTCATGTAGGCCCATTACCCTGCGCAGATGAATCCATTGTGCTTCCTGAATATGGGACATCATCCCCTATCCAAGACCCTTTTATTCAAACCTTGGAGCCCAAATGACGGTTTGACAATCTTTTTGGGCTTCACCACACTTTGAAGTTTGCGTAAAACATGTCTATTGGCTGCACATTTTCCATGTTTGTGCCTGCTGTAGCTACCATCTCAACGTCAAGGACTATAGCAACCATTTTATTTTTATGTTTAAAAAAAATTATCAAACCATTTCATTGATAACTTTCCTATATGCATACATGAATAACGTGATATCTTTGTTTCATCTAAAACTCTTCTATTGATTATTTTAGTTTTGTGAATTGTAGGTCTTGTCAATTCATAGACAACTTGGAATCCCTTAGTCATGAGAAATGTGATGAAAGAAGGAAATTGCAACTCGCCTAGTCATGTGACAGCTCGATGATTGTTTTTTTATAAACCTTTTGAAGCCATTTAGTCTTCTCGTTTGATAGAAACTCAAATTTCCTTCAAAGTCAGCTACTGATTTGGAAAAACGTCAAATTTATAATAGTATATACATAATTCACAATGTTAAAATCGATAATAATATTGAGCCTGAAAAGGATTATATATGGTTTTGGGTGACAATACCCATTAATACTATAAGGTAAATTGCCTAATTTTCCTCTTTTTATAGCTGCATATTTTGGCTTCCAGCTCAATCACAATTGTATACGAATATGAAGATGCAATCAATAACAAGACAAGGATTTGAATACAAGAAAGCAAATATTTCCACGTATATATGATTATAAGGATTGAAAAACGAATTCCATTTCTCTTTTTCTTTCAACTTATTGGTGGACAAGTCAATTACAAGCACCAATTTAACGTGGAAAAGAATGAAAGATTCTAACAGTTCGACCTCTAGCTCTGAACCACAACAAAACTAGACCATTTATATTTCATTGAACTCACAAAATGTGAGAGCATAAGATCTGCAAATAAGGCGAAAAAGCTACAGTTTTCAGATACAAATTAAATCCTGAAACCATTTAGCCATTTGTAATATAAAACTTTTGATTTATCTTGAGCCAATACTGTTCAAAATTGAAAGATTGATTATGTAGTTGGGCAATCATCTTTCTGTCGATGTAGTGGGGGTCAAAGGCCGACGAAAATCATCTTAACGTGGACACATTTGATTACAAGTCTCCTATTTCAAGTATAAGAGCAATAATGGAGCATATAATAAGATTGAAAATTCAAGAAAAACAACAAGCATGTAGCGAGAGTGGGGTAGTCTTTGGATGAAAACGTGTTGGAATGGCCAAGAAATTTAAGAATCGATCTCAATATCACACTATGCAAGAACCTCACCTTCTCCCTACTTTGATGGTGAAATAACAACCAATTTCTTTGTTTTCTTATGTTTGAATTCTTCAAATCATCTTTAAAATTTTCACGCTCAAGAGCTAGCTAGGATTATGAGAGGTCCATAAATACTGATTTCGTTAATGGAACAACAGGTAAGAATGCTATCTACAAATTGTGTATGAAAAGGCGAAACTCGAGATATTAATCAACTAACTTTATTGCACCAACTTTCTTCTGCGAAAGACTTGATTAGAAATTTAAGAGCATCTAGAAAGTCGAAATGGGTCAAAAAGTAAAATAGGGCGGCAGGCCATGCATAGTGCGATTATTTGATTTATTTGTTGAATCATTATAGTGAATTTTACTACATAAAATTATAGAATTTAGAACTTAGAATTTTGATAGATGATCGAGGTCCTAGAATTTTAATTAATTTTAGTATTTCTGTTTAACTTTTGAAGGTTCAATGTTAGTTTTTGATTAAGTGAGATATTGATTTTTTTTTTTTAAATATTCTTTGAGAGGCTCAAAGTAAATGCCTGGAAAATAAGATGACTTTATACACCCATATAGTTGTTGTTCATCATCATGAACACCAAACTTTAGAGTCGGGTCAATGTGAGGGGATAACCAAGAAACAAAAAGCCGATTGTGGGGATTAGAATCAAATTGCTTTACGAAATGAGAAAAACGAATGTTGCATTTGAGTTCAATGTTGTTCACCTTTTACATATTTGATGATGAGCGCGGGATTGACTACTATATTTCAAACCCTAAACTAGCTTAAAAAGAGAACTAATAATTAACAATAAAATTTCCTTGTACATAAAACTAAACAAGTCCTATTCTAGTGAGTGGAGGTATATGATGATATTGACTGGAAGCAGACACTTGGGTGGAGAAGAAAAGCTAACGTTACATGGTTGACCTAGAGACGAATAATGAGTCGCCGATACAGGACCACAAACCCTAGCTAATGTGAATATGTGTATGATTTCTAGCATTATTGTTAACTATTATTATCTCTGCATGCCCATGGCAGCTATCTACCTAAAATATATGCCGTCCAATTGTATGTCTTTTATGTTGAAAACGAGTTCAATCATAGCGGAAAAAGCTTATCGGCTCATAAATGTCCGATTGAGATTGATAATCAAGCTCATATCATATACCTCACATTTTACAACTCGCAGCCTCCAAGCAATTACAAAAGTTTTAGTAGATAATTTCTTATAAAAATATTTAACTAGACTAAATTAAAAAATGATTCCTAACTATACCTCACGTTAGACCCATCATATTACGAGATGACTATGTTCTGAAGTCATAAGGCAACTTCCTACAGAGGTATTCAATCGACCCCTATGAAATATTTGGATTTATTGAAGCTTACTTTTTATTATCGAATAATATTTGTTTATGATGATAATATCATAAACTCTTAGGAAAGTATGTGGGAAAAAGAAAGCTAGACGTACGGGAACTGTTTGCATTTACTTGCGAGTTGAACGTTCAACAAGTAATGAATAGTGTTGTGTCTGATAGTTAAGCCTGAAACCAGGAGAACTGGCTCTGTGTTTTTTGGTTTTTTCGTTCAAGATAATCCTACTTTAATAAGACAGGACAGTGAAAGGAAGAATTTTCTTTTAAGCTTTTTTCATGGTCTTTATATTATCAACATCAAGATTCCATCGAGTTGGAGAATTATTGCTTTGTTATTTTACATATAAGGATAGTGGGTTAGTCTAAATGAGTAAAGATATCAATGAACGGAGTTTGGATTATCTGATCAATATTATTCGAAAATTCCCATCATTACATCTGAGGATCATCAAGATTCCATCAGAAGGTGATTATCTTGACAATAAATAGGTTCAAAAAGAATAGTTATAAACATTCAAAAACTTATTTCGAGTTTTTCATACGTAAATGATTGAATTAGAAATTGTTTGAGAATATTCTAACTCACTACGTGGCTTTCACTGTTAACAACTGTGAGTAATGCTTGACACTTCATTGTCTATCAAATAATTACAATCTAACTGATTGGATTAATACAACAATGAGAGTTGGTAATGCTAGCTTCCACACCCATGTAAAGGCCAAATTCTTAATTATCCAGGTTTACCGAAAGTTTCAAGCCTCTATTTAATTACATGTCACAATCACCTATCAAGAACCTAATCGATTCAATTATTTAACTAAAAAGATGTTCAATAGTCAAGGTTTAATTAATAGTTTCTCGTCTCTTTCTATGCCATTAAATCAATTTTGGTGGTTACCCTTATTTTCTTAGATTACCATTGCTTTGGGTTTTGTCCCCAGTTGCACCTTCCAGAGATTACTTTTTAGAAGGCCTTGTCGGTGTTTGGTGATCGCAAAACCATCCTCTCATCTCATCTCATGTATAAACAAATAATTACAAATAGATAATTTTTTTTTCCTTATTATGATTAAAACTTAAAAGTTTTGTTGAGATTTGAATTATATTATAAATCAAGAACAATAATATGTGCATTAAAAGTAGGGATGCTTTCTAATTAAAGGCTGCGGTGCGCAAACTCATAAATCTATATAAAAAAAAAAAAACATATGTCAAAATCATACACGAAGCACTATGAGTGTGCTGTATTACAAACCCAATACACAGCTTTGTTTGTTTAAACCATTACTTGATTAGTAGGCTTTGTCCTGCAAAATTAATGCGTCTTTTGAAACTTTGTACTTCATGTTCTCTAATTACATTAAAAAAAAAAAGTGGGCATCATGGCATGATGTATGTAAACTTTCTAATTTATGAAAAATATATTTGAGNATGTAAACTTTCTAATTTATGAAAAATATATTTGAAAAAAAAAAAAAAACAAAAGCAAACAAGACGTACGGCTTCAATGCATGTTGTCTTCACTTCACAGCCAAGTATTTAAGAGCGGCGGCACCACTCCACCCCCAGCCCCCACGACACGACAGAACAACCCTACACTACCAACCAAGCAAACTTCAAAAATATCAAAAGTACTACAAAACCTTCATCTTCATCAATCATCAATCATCAATCATCATCATCATGGCCTCTGTTCAATACTCTCTTCTTCCTCTCACATTTCTCCTTTTTCTTCTCCATTCAAAACCCTGTTTTCCCTCCAAACAAACAATCTTTTTCCCCCTCAAAACTCAGTCACTACCTCATCTCTCATCCCCCGAGCTCTCCTCCTCATCTCCCACCAAGAAGCTCTCTTTCCACCACAACGTTTCCTTAACAGTCTCTCTCAGAGTCGGATCGCCACCTCAGAATGTCACCATGGTCCTCGACACAGGCAGTGAACTCTCTTGGCTCCACTGCAAGAAATCACCAAACTTCAACTCCGTCTTCAACCCTCTTGCTTCCTCTTCATATTCTTCTATCCCTTGTACTTCTTCTATTTGCACGAACCGAACCCGAGACCTATCCATACCAGCTTCATGCGACTCCAAGAAGCTCTGTCACGTCACCATCAGCTACGCTGACTTGACTTCCAGTGAAGGCAACCTCGCCACTGAAACCATCTTTATTGGCTCGTCAACCCAGCCCGGGTTTCTATTCGGCTGTATGGACTCGGGTTTCAGCTCCAACTCTGATGAAGACTCGAGAACCACTGGGCTTATGGGAATGAACCTCGGGTCATTATCTTTCGTTACTCAAATGGGGTTTCCCAAATTTTCGTACTGCATATCGGGTTTCGACTCATCTGGCGTTTTACTCTTCGGAGACGCCAGGTTGTCGTGGCTTAAGCCGTTAAATTACACTCCTTTGGTCAAAATTTCCGACCCGTTACCGTATTTTGACCGGGTGGCATACACTATCCAACTTGAAGGCATTAAAGTGGGAAGTAAGTTGTTAAATTTACCAAAATCTGCTTTCGTACCCGACCACACAGGAGCGGGTCAAACAATGGTGGATTCGGGTACTCAATTCACTTTCTTATTGGGTCCAGTATATACTGCTTTGAAAAATGAGTTCAAAGAACAAACAAAAGGGGTACTGAGAGTATTAGATGATCCCAATTTTGTTTTTCAAGGAGCAATGGATTTGTGTTATTTAGTTGAGCAGACGCGGAAGAGTTTGCCGGAGTTGCCTGTAGTGACGTTGGTGTTCAGTGGGGCGGAGATAAGTGTAACGGGTCAAAGGTTATTGTATCGGGTGCCCGGTTTAGTGAAGGGTAGTAGTGATTCGGTCCAGTGCTTCACTTTCGGTAATTCTGACTTGTTGGGTGTAGAGGCGTTTGTGATCGGCCATCATCATCAGCAAAACGTCTGGATGGAGTTTGATTTGGTTCAATCTAGGGTTGGCTTCGCTGAGATTAGGTGTGATGTTGCCAGTCAAAGGCTTGGGTTGGGTGCGTAAATGACATGAACA
>JANKKC010043765.1:0-13272 GCA_026225755.1 Bursera bipinnata | reverse complement strand
AAAAAAAAAAGGGGATACTCAAAACGTATTATATTTGTTATATAAACTTTGTATGTCAAAGCAATTTCATAAAATAAAATGAATTATGTTTGACTGTTTAATTCAACTAAAGAAAAAAAAAGAGAGAACTCTCTAGAATTTTAGGGGCAATTAAGGAACATGATTATTTGTGGTATTAATATGGTGACTTCATTCATTGTAAGAATTTTTTCATTTCCATATATAGACATGACAAACAAGTAAAACCCCTGAGATTTCATCAAATACATTTCCCTCCCCAAAGTCTAAGAACTACATGAAAACACCTCATGATTTCAGTTTCTAGCGTTATTCATTCAAGAATAAGGTAGAAAATTTTAAAAAAATTGTGTATGTATGTATGTATGTATGTTGAAGGATGTAAGGAATGTAAAAAGAAAAAGCTACTTATTGCTGTATTCCCTTGCTAAGGGACCTTTCCAACTAAAATGAAAAGAGGGTCTTTAAGATACAGAGAAAACTTGGATTTTAAACAACTTTTTACAAAAGTTAGACAACTTAACTTGTAAGTAGTGCTTTACAAATAAAAGGCCAAGTATCCAACTGAAAGTGGATACAAATTGGCAGTCTAAGGACACATTTTTATAATCTTTTGAAGTTAATGGAGATGCTTTGCCTTTTGCCACTAAAAAGAATCTTAAGAATCCTTAGAGCCTAGCCAACCTCTTTCTTCATCAAAAGTTTTGACACCACATTGAATCCTAGTACAATCCCACTAGTCCCATTGTGGCACCACATAAGATTTCTGACACTTGCAACTTTAATATTGAATGGTCATGAATTCAATACTAGTAATTCTTTTCTATCAATTGTATTTTACTTTTGAACCCATCAATTATTCAATCTCGGAAGGTAGCTTGGAAAACAAAATGCTTTGACAGAATTTTACATAATAGAGTTTCCATACTATTTGTAGGTATATAAAACAAAAACCTTGCAATAGTGTTTGGATTTTATGTGTCATATCAACTCAATGTGGTCTAGTGTTTTACACCAGCTTCTCTCCACACTCATTATTTGTCCACAATGTCTCTTTATTGTATGATACATGGATTCACAAACACTCCTACTCAAAATCCCAAAACCGAAAATACAAACCAAATTCTCCTCAACCCCAAATTTCTCCAATGAGCTTCTCTCTTTCACCATAGCCCTAAACTAAGAAAAATATCGGGTAGGAATAATATATCATATTATCATAAATTTATCTTCTAGATATAAGGATGATATGTATACTGATCTTTTAATAGATTTTCTTATAAAAAATAGTAGGTGATACAAGTATAGAACGTCATTAATGTCCATCCAATTATATCAAACTATTAAAAACGAAGAAGAGAGTTTTTTTAATGAAACGAACATATCAGGACCCTATATATATTCATTAAAAGAAAGATAAAATAAACATAAACATGTTACTATAATATTAGATAAGACACATAGATAATATGTAATATTAAACATATTATTATAATATTAGATAGACACATAGATAATATGTTATGTCAATACCAATATAATCTTTTCTCTTTTCTCATTTTTCTTATATTATACTTAATGAACACGTGTCACAAATCCCCCAAAATACACTCACCCCTTAAGACAATTATTGGTCATACTCAAAGGAATATTCTGAACATGGATTTCTATCTACAATACCAAATAACTTATGATAAACTAGGGTGGAAATACGCAATTACCATTCATATTTCCAACAATTTTCTGTCTATATCAACACCACCCAGACCCAACCTCAAAAGCCGAAAGGGCTTGGAGTTATACACATAATAATAATAATAATTCTTACCATGTTATGTTTCTACTCTCTCTAACAAACAAACGCGAACAAACACATTGAAAACATATTTATTTATTTATTTATTTTTCTCTCTGAAAGGACCCTTCTTCTCTTCCCTTCTCTTCTCTGCAACATGAGCAAGAATAGCAGGAGCAAGAGCGGCGAGGAAGGTGGGTTTACGGTTACGATCCCAGCCCATGTACGCTCTACGATACAAAGCATACGAGAGACCACTGGCAAGCAACACAGTGATGAAGAGATCTACTCTGTTCTCCAAGATTGCTCCATGGATCCCAATGAGACGGCCCAAAAGCTCCTTTATCTAGGTATGTGGATGTCACCCACATGTCTATGTGCATCAGGGTTTCTAAGCTTCTACATTTTTAACAAAGTTGAGTTCTTTTTGCATCTGAGTATTGCACGAAAATCTTCAATACTTATTTAGGTAGACGTTTTGTATGCATACATGGTTGAGGGTTTGTTTTTGCATTCGGCTTTTACATGAATGTGAATGTGTTTCGTATTGGTGTTTTCTGTGTTAATGTTGTAAATTTAGAGTTTTATAGCAACTGGGTATTCAGTATCTTCATCATTGTAGAAAATGATTCTATGTTCAGCTTTATATACGCATAGCTGGATTTGTTTGTGTATATGTAGTAGGGTTTTTCATAAAAGTATTCTACATTAGAGTTCTTTTTGCATCTGGGTATTGCACGAAAGCCTCAATATTTAGCTAGGTAGACGTTTTGTATGCATACATGGTAAGGGGTTGGGTATGCATTAGGCTTTTACATGAATGTGGAGGTGTTTCGTATTGGTGTTTTATGTGTTAATGTTGTAAATTTAGAGATTTTAGCAACTGGCTATTGAGTATATTCGTTATTTTAGAAAAAGATTCTATGTTTAGCTTTATATTTACTTAGCTGGATTCATGTGTGTGTATATATGTAGAACGGTTTTTCATAAGTTTGTTCTACATTGGGGTTTTGTATGTGTTGGTTAAAGTGTTTCTGTGTTTGTTAGATTATATGATCAGTTTTTCTTGGCTTTTCTGTTTTTTTTTTTTGAAGAGTGTGTTTGTTTACTGAGAAAAAGTGAGAAAATAAAAGAAAGTTGGTGTCTTTGAGTGTGTTTATTTAGTTCTTTTTAATTTGTTAAATTTTGGAAACTTTCTGTGCCAAGAATGTGCTTGTGCTGAGACAAGGGAAGAATAGAGGACATAAAGCAACTTTGACTAAAGTGTTGACCATGCCAAACATTTATTTCTTCCTCAAATAAAATAGTATTTTAGTGGGACTGGTAAAAGAAAAAAAAAATGTAAAGAAGGGAAGAGAAGAATAATTTGAAGTTTAAGTTATTTCTGAGCATCTGGCATTCTTGCTCTGTGCATTATGAAGAAATTATGATTATCAAGTTTCTGACTACAGTTATTTCTTTGGCAATGCATTTGTGCCTTCCAATGTACCGTAACTTGTCTAATTTGATATGATAATACTTATGTTTCTTTAGTAGGATGCATACTAATTATGTATCTGTAACTTTTTATCAACAAAAATACTCAATTTATTGTTCTGGTTGTGCAGATACATTTCATGAAGTGAAAAAGAAACGTGATCGGAAAAAGGAGGTAGATTTATTTTTATTTCTAATGGCCAAAAAGATTTATTTTTGATTTCTTAAAAGAAAGGGAAAAAAAATTGTTGAGACTTGAGAATACACACACCTAGAAACTCATAACTAGTTATTGTGTCTTGAAGCTCAAGATTGCAATGACTGATTCAAAGATGCAAACCTACTGCAGTGAAGTAAAAAGTAAACTAATTGAAACTGGGAATATCTTGTTGTAGGACCTAAAATGAAAAATCATATATTAGGATCGTTAGGAACATTCTTCAATGCGTGGTATCTGCTGTGGTAAGATTATAGTTGTATTATTGGAAATTGAAATGTTAGCTTATTATATCCTTTTCCATTACCTTTAATGTTCAATTCTAGGCCTTGGTGGGGTCTGGCAGTCTTTTGGATTTGATACTCTCTACCTGTTTGGTTACGAACCAAGAATGAGTTCATTAAGGATTGAACTGATATCAGTTCTACCCTGTTCTTTATGTCTACTTGTCACATGCATTCTTCTGCAGTTAAGTTTTTGAGAGGTAGTTACATCCTGATTTTTTGGTACTTGTACTATTGCAGGGACAGGGGGCTAAGTGTGGTCGAGGGAACTATTATTCTAATGCTAACTCTTGTGGTAAATTTTTACTGGTATTTTAAATTTTTGATTTTGCCAATTTTAATAGACTTGCTTATACACCTAGATTTAGAATTATAATAATAGCATTTACTTATACCCCTTCAAAATAAAAACACAAAGGCTTGATCTCAAAACAATGTCATCTATGATAGTTGATCAGGCTCCTGTTTGTGTTCACTCATATGTTGATTCTGAGGGCATAATTATTCCCATTTGTTTGACGCCGTGGTGTAATTTGTTTGCATTTTTTAGCAGTCCTTGTGCCATCTCCCCTTAGCAATTTGGGAGACTTATAATTTTATTTACTTTATGGAGAGCTGTCTGGTGTAATTATCATCCTGAAATCTGTCTTACAAATTGCTCTTCTCAGTTGCTGCCAGTGGGAGGAATTTAGCTCCTCGGAGGGAAAATGGAATTAATCATCTCACAGAGAGAGGTCCGGTGTTGCGGAAAACAAAAAATAATGCCATACCTCATGGGACAAAGTAATCTTATTACCGAAGTTTCATTATTCTATGGTCTTTATTATCTATAATAACTACTTAAAAACTCCTTCTAAACAAAGAAGTGAATTAGTTATTAAATTTAAATTTGTTTCAACTGAATTACAGATCTCCAACTGCAGTAACCAGTGGCACTTTGAGTCTATCCAATGGAAGTCTTAGTCATGGACGTGACTCTGAATTGTCTGCCATTGATGTGATTCCTGAACCTGAAGACAATAAAGCTGTTGACGCAGAAAATTTGGTGACTGCACCACTTCTACCCACTCCCACCTTTGGCTCCATGATTAAAGTTGAGAAAGAAAAGACCACATCAGGTTCCAATCACCTTCCTACTTCTGCCAATCCAGCATCTGTATCTGGTGTCTATTCCTCGGCTTCAGATCCTGTACTGTCTTCACCTGTGTCCTGGAATTCTGGTGTGGTGGGCACTATTATACGTGAAGTAGGGAGCCAGCTGAAAGGAGCTGAACCAAACCATATTCATGGAAACAAAAATGTTTCCTCTGATGTTGACATAGAGTCATCCAAGAGTGAAAAGGAAGCCTCCAACGCTTCAAACTCTATCCACAAAAAGATGGCTGAAATTAAGTCAAAGGAAGTGGAAAAGAATCAGCTTTCTGAGCCTTCACAGTCTTCTTCCCTAGAAGCCCATGACAGTTCTTTGGCTACCCATTCTTCTGACAATGGTAGCCAAGAACCACAAGAGTCTATTTCACCTCCTAAAGGTACAGTCCATTTTCTTTTTCTTCTTTATATTAGATTCTGTAATAATAACATAGATTTCATTTTCTTTCTAGTGTCAAATGATTGTTATGGCTCTATTTCGACTTTGAGCCATTTATCTTCACAGTGAGTTGGGATGGTAGTGAGGCAGTTTGAGTTGGATAAATTTTTAGAGAGGGAGGACTGGTTTATACCTTTTTGCGCTTAATGATACAATCTTGGCATTTTTTTCTTTAGTATTCTACATACTGTCTCTGTGATAAATTAGGTTGGCAAAAAAGCCAATTAAAATCAAATTAAGTAGTAGAGAAAAATCTATAATGAATTTCTTTTAACTGTGACATCTCTGTGTACTTTATGGTCTAACTTCAAGTGTTTGTATATGGTTTCAAATTGAATGTAAGTTTTTTATATTCTTGTTTTGTGACTATCTCAAACTTGGATTCAAAACATATTTTTTTATTTTCTTTTCTTCTTGTGATGTTTGAAATCCATGAATGCACACCATGCTACACCATTCTGTTTGCTTTTATATTTGGCATATTCACATTGCTCATGCTTTTGAAAAACTGGTAATAGCAGGGGACGTGACTGGTGCTGTTAAAGCCGATCCTCAGTTGCCTCCCGAGTCAGCTGTTACTGATAGTCAACATGTTACCTTTCCCAGTCACTTCAAAGTTTCTGAAGCGGTTAAAAATGGGTTGACTTTTGGAAGCATTGATCCTTGTTTTGGATTAGCGACAAAGTATGTCAATGGCATCAGTGAAGAGCTTAACTCTATCTGTACCACTGAATCTTCTTGTGGAGGTGACATAACTGCTGGAGAACCTTCTCCTAGGTTGGTGAACACCGTACATAGTATTTGGGCCCTTTGTGATTTTATGCTGAGTTTATTTTCTTGTTCCTCTTGCTTGAATAGTGGCAAATGACTATAAATTTGATCCCTCATCTGAATTCTCTAAAATTGGTTTTAAAACATAAGTGCATGTTAATTCAAAGTCATCTTCAGCTTTATTCAAGCAACTATCTGCAGAGTATAGGATGACTGAATGAGAATTGTTGTCACTTGATATCCAGTAACATTTTTATTGGACGCAATTGATTGTTTGTGAGCTTTCTGCAGCAGTCAAAACACATCCTCAACCACTCAAGGAGAAGCTCCTGATCATCTGCAGTCTCCTCCTTTTGTGGATAAAGTGCCTCTTAAAGTTGGTAATATCTCAATTGGTACAGAGTTGAAGCATGACGAATTAAAGCAGGCGATGCCCTTGATTCCAGAAGGCCAACAGAAACCCTCTGTTCAAAGTATTCCAAACTATGGTTTTGGTTTCATGTTACCCTCACCTGCGAGCCAACTTGTACAAGTGGAAGGAGCTGAGACTCAGGCACGTGATGTTTCTCTCATCTCAAACTTTGCTGTAAGGCCATGTCATGTTCCTAAATAAATTGTTCATCTACTACGTTTAATTATGTCAATTTATTTGTTCCTCTCAATCATTTGCCTTATTTTTCTTTTTGGGGTTGGGTGGTGGTGGGCAAGGATTGATGTTAGTAATATGTGTGGTTTTGTTATGGAAAAAATTTGTTTTTTCTTGATAATGCAAGTTTTAGGATGCTGCTCAAATAGAATTGAGGTATTCTTTGATGTGAATCATATGTATGCAGGATGACATCATTTTATTAGAGACTTCTTTAGATGGCAAATTATATGTTAAGCTATCAATGTCCCAAAAGCTAAAGCTGATAATTAAGGACTCAACAATAGTAATTTAGGTCTAACATGCCCCCTTACGTGCACATGCATGTGGACTAAACACAACATATTATTATTATTTAAGTAATGTAATCAAGATATTTGAGCACAAACACAACTTATCATCGGTATTTAATTAAGACAATGGGGGGATTCAAAGATAAGAGCACGTACTAAACTTGGATCTAATACTATTTAAGTTATTATTTGATTCAAAATCTTAAATTGATAGTTAAGGACCAACGATAATATGTTGACTCGAACAAAACATTATTGAAAAATTTGATGTAGCTATCAAGATGTTAAATCATAACTTAACTCATTTAGTGTCAGTATAAACCAAGGAATGCCGTTATGGAATTAGTTTGTGTAAGACCTTATATTTTTAAGTATTTTGGTTTAACAAAACTTCTATGCGCAAAGTTTCATATCTATATGTTTCATGGAATAAGATATTGAAAGGATGGCCTCATAGATTTCTTTTGGTGTTCTGAGGATAAACTTTATATTGGTAGCAATACCTTTTTTTTTTTGGGAACTTGGATGGTGATTTTTTAAGTCATTTGCTTTGCCTATGCTTGGTTTTCCTTTCCCTACTTTCTAAAGCTACTAAGTGCTTCTCATACTCTAAATGTGTAGAATGGGAATTCTCTGGCTCCTAGCTCAAGTGCAGCTCCATCTGTGCAGAGCTCTGTTGCTGCCCCACCACAGCCAGTTCACCTTTTCAGGCAGCCTTTTCCAAGCTTCCTCTCTTATGGCCACTACCTCTCTCCTTATTTTATGCCACATATACATCAGTTCTTAAGTCCCAATGGGCTTCCCCAGCAGCCTTCAACTGGTAACATATATCTATCATCAGCAGCAGCAGCTGCTGCTGGAGTCAAGTTCCCTATTGCACAATTCAAGCCAGGAACTACTGCAGGAAATCCAAGTAATATTGGAATTGCATCCGGCTATGGCTCATATGGCTCTTCTTCTGTTGGTTTTAATCCCATTACTGCTGGCAACTCTGGAAAGTCTACCAGTAATGAGGATCTTGCAGCATCTCAGTTGAAAGATAATCATATCTATACAACAAGACCACTGGTTGGTTTCTACTCCTCATTGGGACTATTTTATACTTTCTGTTTCCCTGCATTTCAACTAGATACATTGTATTGTATTGTTATTCATATCAAGGTCAGATCCAAAACAGTGTTATTGTTATCTTGGACGGGGATCCTGCTAATTTCGATTAATAGCCTAATCATCAATTGTGTTGGAATAATCTAGATTGTTAGATTAGTGTATAACTGTAAAAATTGATATCTCTCTTTTGTTTTGTTTTTGTTTTTTGTTTTTGAATTTTTATAGTAGAATAGCTGGAATTTAATACAATGGTTGTTCCTTGCAGAGTGAAGGTTCTGGTGTCTGGATACCTGCACCAGGACATGATTTATCGAACATGCAGATCAATCCTTTGTACAACCTCTCTCTCCAAGGACAGCACATTGCATTTGCACCTGCACAAACTGGACACAATGCCTTTCCTGGAATTTATCAACCAGCACAGACATTAGCTGCCCCTTCAAATGTTAATCCACTATTGCAACAATCTCAAGCCATGGCTGCGGCTGTTGAAACTATGGGACCTCCTTCTGGTGCTTATCAGCAACCTCAGCTTGCACAGGTCAATTGGAACCCTAGTTACTAATCTAGTAAAACTTCTCATGAGGAAACTGCGTTACTATGAACCTGTCCTGATATTAGTGTAAATATGGTATGCGTCCTCGAAATTTTAGGACAAGTCTTTGTTGGGTATACGTGTTGCTGACCTTTTGAAGTTATGAATGTGACCGGTGCAGGTTTTCTGATATTCATCTTGTTCTTTTGCCCGCAATTTCTCTTAGGTGAACATTTTTGCTCTCTTTATTTTGGGTTAGACTTATTAATTTCATGAGATCTTATAGGAATTTAAGACGTCAAAGAGATGTGGGATTTACCAATTTTTCCTTTCTGTTGTCTCACATGTATATTAAATTTTGATGGGGGGACTGAAGTATACCGCTGTAATTGATATATGAGAATGGGCGTTTATATTTTATTCTGATTTGATGAATGCAGATCCCTCCTTTTGGTACATTATGTTGACTGAAATCAGTTAAAATCTTGTGTGGCTTAAAATAATGTCATGATATTCTGAAAATTGGGTGATTGCATCTTAGAATTGAACTCTCTGAAGCATATCAATTGTCATGTAAGAAATCAGCATTATAGTTCTTACCGGTTGATTACCTCAAATCCCGTATAGCCTGATGTTTGGACAATATATATTATTTTTCTCTGCTATTTGCCTACGGGCGAGATTATAATTTAATCATTTTTATATAATTTGATTTTATATATTTGCTATAGATTTATATTGAGCAATGATATTATGTCATGTCAAATTATAGAAAAATATTTATACTAGGTTCGTAGAAATAAAAAGCGAATAATTTCCTCTGAGAAAATCCAAATTTGTCTCTGTACAAATCTTGCTTCCCATATATAATAAAAATGCCGACAAAACTTCCTATGAATCTGAAAGGCCTGGTGTTAGAATCTCTATTTTTTTTCTCTCAATTCTAAGAGCTTTCTCAGTTCAAAGTTCAGACAACGTTTGTGGTTCCATTTGAGTCTACTTCAGCTTCAGTATTTATTTTTGGTTTGGATAGTGGTGGTATATTTTGCATTGGGAGCTGCTTGCTTGAACTATCAAGCGGCTTTTTCATATTAAGTGATGTATAAACTGACATTCCACACAGAGCTGCAACAGCTCCACAAATGCTCACAAATCCCGGATCCGAGTTGAAAAGAAGAAAGCCTCCAAGTAGAATCACACAAGTCTTGAATTGCCCTAACACAACATGAGAGGTTGCAGAAGTTGCACTGCATACAAAGAACAAACTGTTGTGAGTACAACTCTAATGGGCATAAATAAAAAATGTTCTACGAAATTTTGCTTTTGATAATTTGTGTACATGTTTATGAATCGAGTCTCACCCGAGTGCCAAAGCGCCAGACCATTGCAGGAGAAAACCAAGGATAGCTGATATTAGAATGGCAGATGAGTTATTGAGATCCCACTTAAACAATAACACTCCTGGTGGATCCAACCATGGCATCAAAGCTAGCAGGAAGAAAACCGTGATTGGAGTAGTCTTCCACATCAACCTGCAATCAAAAGTTGTTCTTTATGTATACATAGAGTGATTCAACGATCTACTTCCAAAAATAAGAGTTTATATGCACTTACGCTAGAGCAGTCCAGTTGCCTTTTTGCTGCAGATTAGACCAAAGAATTTTATTTACGGCACTTGGGATTATCCATGCAATTGCAATACTAGCACCAAATACGTTGAACTCTAAATCTGTTACGGTTGCAACTGCTACACCTGCTGAGACAACCACCAGGGCCAAAACCTATGGAATTGCGTGGACTCTGTCAGAACTAGCTAAAAAATAATTATATATGATAATATATTGTCACATCCTATATTGTTCACGAATAAAGTTTTGACTTGTTTTATAAGGTTTAAATTTCATCACTAAGTAGTTGCATTTTGAGTAAAGGATATTTATATGAATACTAAAAACATATCTAGGAGGATAAAAGATGAATGTGTAAAATCTAACTTATTTATTACTGATGTAAGATGTGACATATATATTTAAATCTATCATTTTAATTTAAGTTTCCGGATCTTTAAGCAATAGTTGAAGGGAAGAATATGGAGGAAAGTGAGAAGCTAACTGACCTTATGATAAGAAATGGTTTTGCTAAAGAGGATAAATTCTGCCAAAACAATAGTAGGAGTGACAGCAATTTTTGTCATCTGGTAGAAACCAATACTGTAAAGAAATCACATGAATTGTTAGGAAACTTGATAAAGTGACAACTGACAACTTGCTACTGCACAAATTCACATGAAGAGTGAGGGAACTTGGCAATCTGACAAGTCGCTATATTACAAAAGTTAAATCCTAAATCACAAACCTGTTATGCTTTAGGCTAGTGTTGGCCAAGCCAGTGGCAAAAGACATGACAACACCCAGAGCAAAGATAGATGAGAAAGGAGTAGTTTTAGAGGGAGGGGAGACTGGTAGTAGTGACAATGCCTTGAAAATGGCAAGCAGCACCCATGCTACAGTGTAGTGAATTAGGGTAAGAAAGATTGGATAGTTAAACCCAACTCTTCCCATCACCTGTAAGCAAAATGTAACCGAATAAGAGATTGTTCTAGCTGAACATATATATATATATATATATATATATATAAAATTAGGGTAGTTTTAACATATATTCTAAGGACGTACGTTAATACTTAAAAGATTAATTAATTTCATAATAAAAATTATTTTGACACAGTCTTTAAAGGGTGAATATATACTCTTAAATGCATGGACTGCACATAAAACGAAAATGTGAGATAAAACATTTTGGTCACTAGCACATTAGGAATCTTAAATCTATGCAAGCTGCAGAATTGTTGAGATGAACAAACTGCAATGCTTGAGAGAAAAGGAAAAGGAACTGACAAGTTTGTTTGTTAGAATAATTCCCACAGAGACCATGAAATTGAAGGTCATTGCCACCACCGGTCCACAAAATCTTTGCTGTTGGCGCTTGGCTCCCTCCGAAGTTCGAAGGTCATTGTATAGAGTTCCTCTGATTTCCTCCAGTGCTCTACCTGATCATAAAACATTTATTAAATTCAATAAAAAAATGAAATAAATTCAATAAAAAATCATAAATGCTTTGTTAAGCAACTGAATGAATATTAAAGTTTCAACCATGTTGCAGAATAATTAATAAGATCTGTGATCTGGAAAAAGGGCAACCAGCTATGCTGGCAAATATGAAAATGAACAACCTCTGAAACAATTTAGCAGAAGGAAAATTATCCCTTGTTTCGTTGAACCATATGTTGAGAATCAGAAGAAACTCCTTATGTGATAAAATTCATTAAAAAGAAGAATCAACAGAGCGGTGCAAATTAACGTTAAGAGCAGTTTAAGAAAACGAGAATCATATCCAAGAAACAAAAAAATAAAAAACACTGAACCCAAAACATTGCATAATACCATTTTATGTGAGACTATCTCAAATGAGAAAACAAAACAAAAGTCCCAGAAACTGAGAACATGCACATTGAAGAAAAGATAATATGAAAACAATGAAACTCATCATATATGCAACTGAGTAGATAACAATGTAGCTAGCTCAATGTTCCATTGAAAAAGAAAAAAGAACCTGCTTCTCCTGCATCACTGTCTTTGCGTTTTATAAACTTTCTGCCATCTCTCCCCAGCAAGGAATCCAGCAAATCCATTACCAACCCAGCGCAGATGCTGATTTTGGTTTCACATATTAATCAAAATATACATTTTATCATACCAACGTACACCAGTCCGTGGTGAAAAAATAACATTTCATTCAAACAAGAAGGATAAAAAAGAGAGAGGCTATGAAGAAGATAAGTTGATTAACTCTTTTGTGATTATTTTATAAGATTATGCAGATAAATATGGAGAAGAGAGTCCTATAGGGAGCAGTTAATTAAACAAAAAAATTGAATAAAATAAGAGTAAATATTAATGGGGATTTGGTTATATGTTGTGACTCTAGTGATGGTATAGCAATACAGAACCAATAGTTGCTGAAACTCTGCCAAATGTCTTGTTGGATGGTTGCAAGTACATTGCTTAATGTCTTCAACCGATGTTGGTTTTGGTTTCCGGAGAAGCTAAGGAAACATTATGTTAGATGTAATCTAAGAAATAGTCAATACATGTGCCATTGTCACCGTTAAGTGCTCATAGTTAATGAGAGTAAATGGTTTCTTCATCAATACATCTAATATTAGATTAATAATGTTATCATTATTGTACGTATAAGAATTTCAATTTTTCTTAAAATAAAGAATAAAAATTAAAAAAAATTGGACCACTGTTTATAACTACAATAATGTAAATACAGGTATGTCACAAGTAGGAAATCACTTTCATATTTTCAATGTAGATTTGAACCTTAATCAATGAGTGAGCCCCACAGTTCGGTGAATCATGCAACATGGTTTTATTAGGGTATTGAAATAGTAAAATGTCCTGTAATAATTGTAGCAATCAAGACTCTTGATTAATCATCTATTACACTGCCTCGCGGCTCCTTAAATGGTGG